>JAJOOD010014635.1:0-19444 GCA_029582525.1 Solanum tacnaense | reverse complement strand
TTTTTCCTATTATACCCTTATTTACACTTCTTGAAAATTTCTAAAAGTGTATGTTGTTTCCCTCCAATTTATTTCACTTGAATTCAAAGAAGTGGTTGTAATTTTGAAGTGAAAAGTTGTCATAAGGGTAAAATTGTAACTTCACTGTGTTAATCATTGTTGCCTTAATCTGTGTGCCATTTCTAAAGTGGACAACTAAAAAGGGACGGAGGGAGTAATATTTAAGAAGTAGATCTAAAAGTTGTAATAGTAACCCTTAAAAAGATGTGTGGCGTGATTTTTCCAATATATTTATTCAGCAGAATCATATATTTTGACATTTCAATATCTGAGTATGTCGTTATATACTTCACCGATGTCCGTCGCCGCAACCTTCATCTTCCAGATAATACTAATTAATTCAACTGTTCATTCGCTGCTGTCACCCATGCATCATAAATTTCATCTGAAAACAGCACAAAGTGTACCTGCAATTATGACAAATGTAAGAGGACACAATTGTAGTCAGCACTCAGCCTAACAGTCACGACCTGATGTTAAGAAAAGAAAAATGTACTGATGCTAAAAGCAAAGATGTACATTCTATTTTAGAACAAATGTGGTTTTAACACCGTTGCATTTAAAGAAAAGTATAAAACGAACTTATCAGTTTAAATTTGAATAGCATTAAAAATCATTTGCAGGTGGAAGGACGTATCACTTTAGAATGCAATACTCAAATCACAGTGAACAGGGTTCAAATGACATCGGAAGGAACTATGGGAAGTAAAGATACCTTGCAAGATGGCATGTTTTTCTTGGCTAGTAGCTAAGAAGCATGCTTAACACTAGAAAATTTATTGAGGAAGAGGGTTGCAGCTGTGTTCTAAATGTTTTTTGTATGAAAAAGATTCGGACAGCATAAATCATCTCTTCCAACACTGAGGAGTTAGCTCAATTGGGAAAGGTTGAGAAACTTGTGTCTTATGTCACGGTTTGAGCCCTACGCCAAGCGAATTAGCTTTGGTATTTAGGAGAAGGATAAAGGGGCGCGCCCATCATGCCCCAGTTTCGTAGGCTACGGTTGGCCCAAGGGGTTGGCTCCAAACGGATTTCTTGGTCATAATAAAAAGAGTTACCAGTCAGATTTGGCAACTAACATTTAAACGAATCAGGTGGGCTATGTCAAAGAATAGAGAGCAGTTGGCATGCTTGAATGACACTGTAGGTCTTGCTAGACAGAAAAATGGTGGCAAATAATACCTGCTTGAGTATGGTGGATTGTGTGGAAGGAGGGAAACACAAGATGCTTTGAAGGAACCCACAACTCTGTCGAGAAAGTCAAGATGAACTGTCGGTCTTTATTCCTAGATGATGCTGAATCTCACATAAATATCATAGAATCCTTGTAAGAAGAGCAAGGAGAATATTTTGTTTCCATTGAAATGTAATACTATGGTTTATGCACAACCATTGTGATGATATATGACATTGTTACCTTTCTCAACAACAACAAAAATGTGTGCCAGAAAAGAAAAGAAGAAAAAGTATAAAGGACATCTTCTAATGTAAACATCTTGACTTCAAACTAAGAGGTATTCTAAATATCCAACCCCCACCGGGAATTCCTTTCACCTACCAGTGAAACTCAAAAAATCCCTAAGCAAGTACATCTAAAAATGATATCAGGTGATTTCAGACAACTTTTTCGAAGACATGTCATGATCAAAGTAATAGTACTAAGAACAACCAGGATAGCTATTCAAGCAATTGCAGTGTTTCAACAGTTAAATATGGCTCTTTTACATTGCTAGTTGTCAAGTCTGGTACACGGGAAATAATAGCGCTGAAGTTGCCAGAGATAACTCATACTACATGACATTTAAATGTTAACACTATGAACATTATGCTTCAATTAGTTATTAAGTAGTTCATCTCAATCAGAGCATTATGCAGTAAAGGACATACAATAGGATTCCATGCATTTCAACAAGTTCAATCCTCCAGAAAAACATGCCAATAGACACCACCAAGGGGGGCTTTTCACTAGAACCTTTAGAATTCATTATATACAATCACTTCCTTGGGTACTATCTAGACGCAAGTAATTTCTGTCGATATTTATCAGCAAATAGGAAAACTAAAAGAGAAAACTAGAAACAAGATGCCAACATACTATCACCAACTGTGGAGCCACATCTACCATTATCAATATTTCAGCTTCAGGCGAACAATTTCACCAACATAAGATAAGAACACTATGAACTATGAAGTATATTATAGTCTCAACAAATATGTGACCTATATTGGCAATCAAGTTCTGAGCAACCAAAATCATAAGCAGATAATAATCATACCTCTTTGAGGTCACTGCCAAATTCTTTGACAGTAGATATAGCGACAGTGGCAGCTTCATCATAAGGATAACTGTTAAGTACAAAAAAATGAAGATTAAGCAGGGGCAACCGTCCATAGCAGGTAAGATTATATATTGTTCCTAAAAGGTGATCAACTACAAATCTTATTTCCTAGCTCACTAACATGCAAACAAGTTAGCACAGGTAGTACTCCTAAAATGGAAGTTCGAAATGATTATATGCACCATCCGGCAATATTTAAAAGCCAGTAGCCTAAGAAAGGTGTAAACATAGTTGTATTTTAGAGGTTAGTTCTCTTTGATATACTAAAACCGAGGACTATTAACCGATTTTTCTCATTCAATGTAAATCACCAGGATAGAGAAACTTATTTGTGCAGAATTTAGTGTATGACACACAATGAAATAATATACTGAATGTTGTTCCTATAAACATGAAATGCATGGTTAATCCTATAAACTTGAAATGCATGGTTAATCCATGTAAACTCACCCAAAGACCCCACATGATATGGCAGGAAAAGCAATATACTGAATGTTGTTCTCTTTTGCCACACGCAGGCTATTTCTGCAGTATAATTAACAGAAAAGAGAATCAAATAAGGTATGACAGCAAAACCAATTTACGAGTAATATTAAACAATCATTCACAAACCTATATGCATTTGTCAAAGAGGCTTTAGGATTTGGGTTAGCATCATATACTGGTCCAACAGTGTGGATTACATGAGAAGCTGGCAATCTGAAACCTCTGCAATATTTTCCCACCACAATGTAAGTTTACTGACAACATACTACAAAAACCTATCGTTCTAATGTATTATGAAGCCAAAGACTGAGCACATACGGGGTAATCCTTGCTTCTCCTGTTGGGCAGCGAACTCCAGGATGTACCTCTCGTACTTTATAGCATGCATCTCGTAATTCTGGACCAGCAGCTCGATGTATGGCTAGAAATTGGCAAAATTGAAATTAGACTACATAGATCATGGAAAATAAGCAGCACTTCAGCAGTAAATTAGAGAATTACCTCCATCAGCACCACCACCACCCAACATTCTCTCATTCGCAGGATTGACCTGTATAAAAATGGTGCAAAGATGAAGGCCACAATCAAACACCACAATATCGAGAAGGATAGACAGAATCAAATATATCAAAAGCCCCAAAGGAGGATCATAAGCAGAACTGAAAATATCATCAACCTTAACAGAGAAGGTATGTTGGACATTTTATTTCTTGAAAATACATAGGGGTTCTATATTCCTCTTTTATTATGCTTGAAGTTGTTTATGGTTCACAAATGAATCCAAAGTACTTCTGAAATTTACAAACAAGTAAATCTGAAGTCAAGCTGAGTACAAAGTTAAAGTTATTATTATTCAGTTAGGTAAGCTGTTGATATAGCCAACCGGCTTTGTTTCATTATCTGATCTTCAGCTTTTCCTCAATGAATGATTAAATTTCTCTAAGAAACAAAACATATAAGAATAAACATATAAGAATACAGTCGAAGACTTAAACATCGTAACATATTATACACTTCAAAGCAAAATCCTCATTGCAAGAGCAAAAAGGCCCTTCGGAAACTTAGCAGCATTTGATTTCATTTCAAAGCCAGGCACAAGCACATGGCACGTAGAAATACATTGACTGCTGGTAAGTGGTACCGCTCAATTGGGGCCCTGTATCTACTGTGAACTCCTATGGATTGTGTCTCCTCCTTAGTTGTAGCCTAGCTTTTGTACATGCGCAGACACTCCCCTTTTTCATGCCAATTTTTTGTTAAGCATCTGCTTGATGCCTTAAAACAACAGCTGGTACCAGAACAAGTTAGACCATTCCAGCTTCGACATTAATGTATAAAACCAATCCGACAAAAGATTCAAAGCTGTTAGATTTATTTATTTTAAATAATGGTAACTTTACTTCTATATATCCACAGGTATACTACAACCAAAGTGTAGTTCCCCTTCAAAAGTATTACAACTTGTAATTCAATTATGTGCCTTACAAAAAGTTTAAAACATCACAAATATCTTCTGTTTGAGCTAATAGTTTTTGCTCACACCAAAAATAAAAAAGGCTAAACAATTCATTTTAAGATTCTGAATGTTGTTCTGAGTCCCCTCAAAGCACCTTTTGTTCCTCTCAATCCAAATTGACCACCAAATGCATGCCGGGACGATCTTCCATCTTTCTTCCTTCTTGCTCACATTACCATCCATATTCCAGCATCTTAGAACGTCTGCAATGCTTCCAGGTTTCACCCAACTAATCCCTTTCAGACTGATGAACGTCCTCCAAAGCTGGTATGTCCATTTGCAGTGCAAAAAAAGATGGTTGATTGTCTCAGCTTGTTCCCCACATAAAAAACACCTAGCGGTTAGTTGGTGACCCCTTTTGTTCAGATTATCATGAGTTAACACTGCTTCTTTGGCCAAAAGCCAGATGAAACAGTTCACTTTGTAGGGAATTTTTGGTTTCCATATCATCTTCCAAGGCCAATCTCTTTCCTTCACCACTCCTACATTTAGCTCCCTGTATGCAGAGTTGACAGAAAAAATTCCCTTACTGTTTCTGTTCCATTCTAGTCTGTCCACTTCTTCAGTGAGATTGTTGAATCTTGCTACTGAGTTATAGAATTCTGTTATTCTCCTGATCTCCCAATCATTCAGGCTGTTAGATATTCAGTTTCGTTTTTCAACATAGAGCCAGCCCAGTGTCTAATCAATCACTCAAACCCAAATTTGTTGAATTGACTATATGAATTCTCTGTATTTGTTCTGTTCTAGGTTACCAAGATCAAGAAATATTGGAAGGTACTCGAGAATTTGGAAAACTGAACCCCAGGAGCAGAGCTTGAGAAGTTGAAGTCAAATGAGAAAAAGACAGTGTAGAAAGAGGGAAAGTCTTTCTGTTGTTTTGTGTAGTTTGATTGTAGTATTATTTGGTTATAATACAGTTCTGCTATTATCTGCTATTATCTGTTGTTTTGTTACTACCTATTGTCTCTTGTACTTTCATTACGTCTTATTCCAGTCTGTTTTTGTCTAGAGCCGAGGGTCTATCAGAAACAACCTTTCTACCTCACCTCTGAGGTAAAGGTAAGGCCTGCGTATACTCTATCCTCTCAAGACCCCACTTTGTGGAGATACACTAGGTATATTTTGTTGTATTAGAAAGAGGGAAAGCATTGTAGTTCTTCACAGCCATACAAAATGCACATAGAAAATATTTAGACAAAACAGATTTACAAGCTAAAACTTAGGTAGGTGGTAGTAAGTAGTAACTGCTCCCAAATGATAAGAGCTAACAACCTAAATAACCTAACAAAACTGTTGGCCTTATAACAACACCCTTCCTAGAGATCACCATTGTTCTCAAGGGTTATAATTTAGTCAGGGCGACTCTACTTCCACCAAGACTTTATTTGAACTGTTGAAAAGTTACTCCTTAGAGAGTTTTCCTATCTGTATGAAAGAATACATCTCTAACAAGCTTTCAATAGTTTAATTCCCATATTAAATACACTGACAAGCTTTTATAATTACACAAATGTTATGAACAAGGGCAGAGCCAGCACTGTGGTTACAGGTTCTGAAGAACCCAGTAGCTTAGGTTCAAACCCTTCATTTTCATTTGCATTAAAATTTCATTTAATATGAATAAATAATCAATTCAAAACCCAATAAGCAAAAAGAATTGTATTCCAGAACCCAAAAACTAAAAATCTTGGCTCCGCCCCTGGTTATGATATATTTAAGACGACAAGATTCAAAAGTCCTGTAACCACATAAATGTAATGATATGCTATGTTTAAGATCGTAAGTTCCAAAAGTACTTCTTTCACACAAATTGAAACCAAAGAAGTTCCTTTTTAAAAAAAAACTCTACAAACAAACAAAACTTTCTGAAAACTGAAAAACTAAATCCACCAATTTATCAAACAAAAGCCACATCAGTTTGCACTTTGGTTGAATATCAATAAGATACTCATATAGTTTTGAATCAGACAGTACACATGGGTTCATAACAGTATCCGCAGCAGGATTGTGAGAAAATAAGACAGCAAAATAGCAAAATACAAAACAAGTGCAGCAACATATAGTAATACACATTGAAAAATTCAAACTAGAAATGATTCAGCGAAAATTCAAACGCATATATAAAGGCATTAGGCATAGATACATAATACTTACAATAGCGTCAGAGGATCCATCTATAGACCACCGAGTAATATCACCTTTCTGAATCTTCAACAAGCTCGACGGAGTTAACTGAAACGTAACTGAATTTTCTCCGCCGCTGGCCATGGTTGAAACGCCGACGATACTCGATCTTCTGCCCCGTACGACGGCGATCAACTGCGGAGGACTAATAGAAATGACGGAAATGGGCCTGATGAAAGTGTGAATGGCAGTAGTAGGGTTCAGTGTGTAGAAGTTTCTGGAGGACTGAAAGTGTGAGCTTTGGAAGTTTCGAGGGGTATTAAGGGAAGGAAGATATCGTAAGAGCGTTGAACAGAGTTTGTGATAAGTTGCAGAAGGAGGCCTCATTTGTCTACGATTGTCACTTTTGACTTTGGAGTCGATAGTGTGAAAATATTTGAAGGAAAAATATGTATCCGAAATATCGTTAAACTATGTGAAATTGAACAATCTCATCACAAGCATTGTAATGATATATTTGTATTCGTAGTTCTAACACAAGCTCTGAGCTTTTTCTTTTACATAAAATGAACTTGCCGCAAATTATTAATCTCATTTTCATAGTATTAACAGCCTTAAAACATTTATTTACTTGATTAATTGAACTTAAATACACTCCCGTTCTTGCAACATGAGTGAAATATGCCTTTAAACTTTCATCCAATTTAGGGAGATTTTAATACTTTTCTCGACTTTTTATTAAGAATTTCATGTTTCTACAAGAGATTGAGATCACTTGTTATGTCATGTGGCAGATCAGAGATGTATCTAAATTTAACTGGTGAAATAAAAGATATTTTTAAGACTGTCAATAATTTAAAGACGAAATTAATAATTTACGTATACAATTTGTAAATCACATAGAGAGTCGATACAAAACAATTTTTTACATAATAAATGCAACTTGTAATCTAGTAGAAGTACAATAGATTATTTCTCTTATTTTTTAGGTTACTAAACCACACTCACTATTGGTATTTATTATTTCTAATAGGAGCAATACAATTTTGTACACTATTAGTATGTATTATACTTTATGCCTTCTCTTTTTCTCATGGCCTTTTTTTAAGTGGTGAAATAGGATAAAATTCACAAATAACCACTTTTTTCTAATAATGAAAATAACAATGATCACGTAAGTTTTGAATTCTACAGGTAAAACTCTAGATTTATAATATTATCATGAAGTTTCACCTGTAAAATTTAAAACTACATGAGACTGAAAAATGATCAGTAGACGTTATTTCGACGATGAAAAACTAAAATTGAGCCCCTTCAAAAGTTTGTCCAAATTGCCAATTAGATGGGGCAGCATTGTTGCTTGTGATAGTTCTTCCATCACTTGTTGTCACTTGAAATGAAAGACTTTGTCCATTGAGATATGCATTACTTTGCCAATTTTGGCCCCAATTTCTTGACATTAATTGCCATCCATTTTTAGAACCTTTAATGGAAACTGAATGAACATCACCAGCACCACCAACATTAGTCACTAAAACTAAGTTATAATAAGAGTGGCCATTTATTGTAAATCTTATTCCTCCCTTCTTCATGCAAGGTACCCTATGGAAAAAATATTCACATATCAATAAATAGAAATTACTTATAACATATACATCTTGTATAGTATATGAATTCAATCAAGTTCAAGTTAGTGATATTTATATGCACTATCTTGAACAAGAAGTGTCTTTCATTTGTATTACTTCTCTCCCATTCTATATGCGATATTTTTTTGGTTTCTCATCTGGTGTTTGATACTCTTGAGATTTAATAAATTCAAAGTCGCTCCAGAATGCTAAGCATCGAGGGAGTGTTTCTTATTCTATACGATATTCTGTTGATTTCTCATTTGGTGTTTGATGCCTTTTGAAAATTCAACTAATTCAAAGTCGTGCCAGAATGCTAAGCATTATAGGAGCGTTTTCTAGTTCCTACCCAAAATGATATTCTTAGGACTTTTATTCAAAACATAAGAATGGAGAAATAGTTATCACTTCAATTTTCACCATCAGATGGCATTATTTTCTCTATCATATATAGTTTATATCTCAACAAGAATATAACATTTTTGTATTTCATAACTATTTAATCTTATTAATTTTATTTTACCATTACTCGTACGATTTGTTGGAATTCCCTTGATATGAAAGTTTACATTATTATGCAGAATAAAATATGTTTTAAAAAGAAAATAAATAAGATATTTATTAGGAAAAAAAGCACATTTTCATCAATTAAGTAATAAATAGATATTCTTAGACCAAACTACTAACTGAGGACATTTTTGTTTAGTATAATTTAAACACATTTTAAACATTTTTTCCGTAAATTTAATAACATAACTGATATTACTTTCGATATATTCAAGTTAAATCGTGCTCAGTCAAATACCGTCAAATGCAAACTATGTCATAATAAGGAAAACAAAGTTTACCTTTGGAAAGATATTGGGACAATACCAGCTTTATATTGTGCAATTTTCAAGAAGGCAGGTTGTGCCAAATCAAAATGTTGCAAAGGAGGATTGCACCAACCACCATTGTTGTTAGGTAATGATGGATTTGGTGGACAAAAATTTGTTGCTGTGACAGTAATTGTTGTTCCTGGAAGACACAATTTGGCATCATTATTGTTGCATTTGAGTTGGTAGCAAGCACCACATGTCAATCCATTATTGAATAAGGATGTACTTAATGCTGCAGTGTTTGTACCATAACCTTGGCTGTTTAAATTACCATAACCACAAGCACCCCCTGCATATTTTTTTTGAATCATTAGTACTATTTACAAAGACTTTATAGAGTATTGAGTCACTAGTTGTACACCATAACAATAACATATTCAGTGTTTCCATAAGTAGGATCGGAGGAGGCTGGTGGAGTGTATGCAGAAGTTATTTCTATTTTTTGAGGGGTAGAGAGACTGATTGATTCTTATCAGAGACGACTCTATTTTTAAAACTTGAATGCAATATCTTTAATTAGAAATGGAGAAGTATTTACCATTCTACTATAATGTTGTTGCAAATTAGTAATTAGGAGTACTTTTTTTTTTTTTACCCTCCCTAGGAGCTCCCACCCTTTTGCTCCCTTAGTGACTCGAACTCGCAACCTTCGGGTTGGAAGTGAGAGGTGCTTACCATCCGAGCAACCCCTCTCGTCTAATTAGGAGTACTTATTGTTTGGTTGAGAGATTTAAAAAAAAAAGATCTACTTTGGAGGTATACCACTTCCTATCAAAAGTGATTCCATTTTAAGGATTCAAACATGAGGTGTATTTACCGCTCCACTTACAATCTTTGTTGCATAATAAATACTTCATCATCCGTTTCAATTTATGTGATGTTATTTGACTTAGCAAAAGCTTTAAGAAAGAATGAAATTATGTATAATCCAGCATTACTAAACATAAAATTGTCATTTTTTTTGTTGAAATTGACAAAAAAAAAAATATCGCATAAATTGAGACAAGAAATTTGTTGATGTAGTAATTAATTAGGGAAACTCAGCATTTCGTTGAAGGACTATAATCCATCATAAAATAAGACAATTAATGTTTAAAGCAAAGGTTGTGGTGTGGATGGAATTGCTCCTCCATTAATCAGAGGTTTCGAGTTCGAGCTCTGAATATGTAAAAATTCTTGGTAGAGAGTGTTTGCCCACGAATGGAGCTTTACGTGGCGCAAATTTGAAATATATAGTTAGACTCCAATGCAGATACCGAACATCGTGTCAAAAAACTAAAAAAGAAAAAAAAGACATACCCATTGTACCAGATGCATCACCCCCTCCATAAAAAGTAGCATGAGCACTTTGCCAGCCTCCATTATCACCAAAACTCTCATTGAAGCACAAGCTTATGAAGATGACAAGAAGAGAAAAAATGGAAAATGTTGAAAGAGGATAATAAACAGCCATTATTATTGATAATGAACAACTTCTCAAAGTAATTAATTTAATGATATAGAAAGGATTAGAGAGTAGTACTAATTAATTAAGTGGCAGCAGCTAGCTAATATATATATATATAGTTGAGGGGGTATGGAGAAGCTAAGCGCACAATTTAAGTTATATACACTGATAATATATATTTTCCCGTCTTAAATATATGATACTTTTCATTTCTCGAAAACTAATTTGATTAATTTGAAAGTCAAACGAAATATGACAAATATTTTAAGATAAAGGAATTAGTATTTTTTTAATATATTATTAGTGTAATTTAACCGTTTAGAAGTTATAAACTAATACCATCAAATTAAGGTATATGTAATGAACTTTTAAATAATTTGATTAATGTGCAAATACTTTTTAGGGAAAATTGTGAGTATAAAATAGCTAGCAAATTATTGATTCAAAATAAATGTTATAACCACAGTTTCATTTAATTCTAATCCGTAGCAAACACTTTGTCATTCGTCTCTCTCCAAAAATCTCGCTCGCCACTCTCTGTGATCTCGCTCGCTACTCTCCCTCGCCTCCCTCACTTTATACAAACACAAATGTATAAATTGTGTTTGTGTTTGTATAAAGAGAGATAAAATTGTATATATAAATACAAATACATATCTCTTTCGTCCTATACACTTATAATTATACGATACAAATCTTTCTCTGTCCAGTTCTCTTTTGTCTTTCTCTCTTTCTCGCTTTATACAAACACAAATTATATAAAATACAATGTATAATTTGTGTTGTATAAAGCGAGAGAAAGAGAGATTTGATATACAAATGTTTTAATTCGATTCAATTGTATACAAATTCAAATTTTATGCAGATATACAAACACAATCATTGATTCATATACATAATAGTTACATATATACAATTATCTAACCGATATACATATACAATCGATGCGCTTTTTATACAAATGAGTTGTCTGCCTGCAATTTATACAATGAGATGCCCCATAGCAAACTATATATGTTTGCTACCGAACGCAAATAGCAAAACTATAACTATAGAGCGCTAATATAATTTTTTATGTTTGCTAAACCTAAAATTTACTCTATTTTTTATACCGTCGATCAATACTTAAAACCTAAACTCATATAAATATAGCACAATTTTCTAAATGAGAACACCACTAGAATTAACCAATTTTTTTGTCTTTTAACTTTTATTATTACTTTATTTAATTGATTCTTCCCCTTTTATTATTTAAATTTTATTAATCATTTACTAATATTTATATATAAAATACATTTGACAGGGTCATAAAACGACGATCAAACATGCACATGCGCACAGTTGTTCTAATTGAACCACCAGTTGATGTATATTAATTATATAAGATCATAAAAGCACATGCATTTCTCAAATATTTAATGGACGTTTCGATATAAAAATTGTGAAATTTAAAAAATATATATATATTTTTAAGTTGAAAATAATATTTAAGAATCAAAATTATATTTGAACATAATTATATGAATACAAATTTAAAGTGTATTTGAATTTTTATTAGTGATTTAAAATAAAAATTAGTGAAAATAGTATTTTGTAGTTTTTCAAATTTTAAAAAATTATAATAATTCTATATTGGAAAAAATTCCAGAATAAGGTGAAAATTATTCATGGCAATTTCATACATTATATTCCTTTTGTATAAATAATAATTTCTCTGTTTCATTTGATAAAATTATGCTAGTTAGGTAGGAAGGAATCAGATCCAATAATACTGCTAATCATATGACTCATATCTAACTTTTATTAATTAATTAGAAAAAAAATACCAATTAATTATCCACTAATCATGATTATATGTTTAAATTAAACATTGTATTATTTTATTTTTTATGAGTATCTATTTTAGGTTTTAGAGAACATGGCGTTCCTCTCGAGTTCAAAGAGCAGGTAGTGTAAATATTTTTAATTGGTTACCCATAGGGCCGAAAGTCTGTTCGGGTTCATTCATGTCCAAATAAATAAAAAGATTTAAATATAAGAGTTGAGCGGATATACGACATGAGGAGAGGGTAAGAGTAGAAGAAAAAAATTCCTTTCGACTAAAAATAATAATGACGGCAATCGTTTGAATTGTTTTAATTTTGGAATTATATATATATATATATATATATATAGGATAATTGAAAATGAATTCACTTTCAGTAACTAGAGGCAAGTCAGAGGCCGAGGGAACGTTCCCAACTTCTTGATCAACTGGAAATTATGTTGACAAGTTCTACGAGCTGTTGGAATTCAATAGAATCTTTATAAAGTTAATCAGTACGAGTATTAGTACTCATTCGGTTGACTTTTTAAGTTTGGAAATTTTGCTAACCAGTTCTATGAATGATTGGAATTCAATAGAATCTTTATAAAGTTAATCATTACGAGTATTATTACTCATTCGAGTGAATGGTCTAATCTATTCATAGTCTCTCGATTATAACATTTTTACTATATTAATATACTATTTAAGTATTAACTTAAATTCAAAAACTATGTCGTGTTAATTACACTGCAAAATATTATTTTCTCGACATATATAATTTCAACTTTGTCGTTTTTACCTAAAGAAACTGAGATTTATGTGCAAAAACTTGTCAAAGTTTTTTTTCTTTAATTAATTTTAGATACTATCTTTCAAATGTTCTGTACACATGCAAGATCTTTATTTTTGAGATCATATTAATTATTAATTTTAGTTGGCATATATGATCATTTATACATATCTCTCAAGTATCCCTCACACATGGTATATAATTATTTTGTATGAGATCATATAATTAAAATATATTTATGATTTATCAATGCTTCATGTGTGTGCCCATAATACCTAATAATGTGATTTGTTTGGCTTCACAAATCTTATGTCAAGATTTATGATTGTGAAATTATGCCACATATCCTATCAAACAATTCTTTAAGAAATGTCCTCATTGCAACTTAAAATGGACAAATTTAGTAGGTGTTTGGGCATGCGATTTGAAATTAAGATAAAATTAATATTTAGAGATGTGATTTGAGATGATGATTTCAAATACTAAATCCTTCCAGAAGTAGGATTTGAAATTTCAAATTGTGATTTCAATTATTTTTTTAATGTAAAATTTGATTCATAAGTTTATATTTAGTAAAAGAAGACTCAACATTTAAATTAGGTAAAAAAAAAAAAGGCACATGCATGGGGTGAAGAGGTTGTATGTACCATTTAAAAAGATTATATTAAAGTACAACTAGTTAAAACTATTGTTGACAATCTTTTATAAAGTGATGTGCATTTGAAAGTTTGTAATCGTAAACGTATATTTATAAAAGGAACAAGGAGATATGAGACTAATCAATGCAGTGTCTTCGATATTCCAATATCTTGTTTATGAACCACGGTTTACTCATTTGATAAGATAAGTATTAGAATTGAGAAAATTCTGATAGTTTTCACAACTTGTAGGGTTTTATTTTTTTGTTCAAACAAAATTTCAAATTCATGTCAACGATTTCAAAACAACAACAACATACCGAGTAAAATCTCACAAGTGAAGTTTGGAGAGGGTAGAATATACGCGAATATTACCACTACCTAATGGAGATAGAGAAGTTGTTTCCGAAAACTGTTTTCAAAACATGATTTGAAATCATGTCTAAACTAGCCCTAAGAATACCAAGTTATTACCAACACACACACTCCCTTTGCTTAAACAATTTCTAGAGACTAAAAAGGAAATTATGATAAAAGATGTTGCAAACAAGCTAAAATGAACTTCTAATTTATTAATTTCAAACACAAATCTTGAAACAAAAGGTCTCCATAGGCCAAATACAATAGCCAACATGACCAAAACAACAAAAATCAATACAAACAACACAACACATGATGTCTTTTATTTAGACAATTCAACACAAATGTTGTTAGCCAAAGAAGAAATAGTTGTAGGTGACACTCCCCTAGTTCCACCTAAGTACCATTTCTTCATCATCTCTACAACATTTGCATTTTCAACGTCAATTTCCAAGTCTTCCTTACCTTCTATCGTGCACGATATCTGTTCAAAACATCGTAACCAAACATCAGAAAATGACTCGATGATCATAACTTCAAAATCTTTCGCGAAAAGACGTGTTAGTACCTACCTTTGCACTCCCAGAAGTAGATGGGAAATAATATGTTATTACTGAATCTTTCTTGAAATACTTAGACTGGAAAAATTCAACGATTTTTTCGAGTGCTTCTTCCTCATCTTCTTCATATTTATCGACTTCTGCTAAGCGATCGCGTATGGCACTCTCTAGCTGCACACCATACTGTGAACCTTTGATCTCTTTAATCACTACTACTCTCAAGAACTTGTCAACTGGAGCTGCAAATGTATAACATTGAAGCTAGATGAATAGTCTCTTTTCTTAAGAAAAAATTGAAGTATCACGTTTGTCTGAGTTTTCTATCTGAACTATCAGTTGTTCACTTTTTCAACCTGTAACATCACCATCGTTCAGGTATGAAAAGAAAACAATTGATAGTTGAAGTATGTTTTGATAAATAGTTAGTGATAGTTCATGTATGAAAAGTGTACACTTTATAGTGTTAGGGTTTTGTCCTGATTTTCTTACCTTATTTGAAGTTTATTTTTTCCTAAAAGTAAAGTCAAAGTATTACCATAAATGCTTTAACTTTTTCTGAAAGGAAAATATAATATTCTTTCATATTTGGTTTATTCTTTCCTTTTAGGAAAAGGTTTTAGAGTAGCTAGTCTTTTTCTAGTAAGAAAAGGTTTTAGGACTCTATAAATATAGGTTTGTTTCTTCTAACACAAAAATAATAAGAACATCCACAATGTAGTCAATAAAGAGTTTAGTTTATAGGGAGATTTTCCCTCAACAGTTTTAATATTTTCTTTTTTATTAGTTTTTCATATGTAGGCCGATTGGCCATACCATATTAATAATATTATGTTTTAGTATAACTTTATTTGTCATCTGATTTATCTACCATATGATTTGCAATTGTAAACGTCCGCATGACGCCCTATTCACATTCATAACCCAACATATAGTTTAGATAGAAAGCTGGCAAAAACGTGTTTTGGACTATTATCTACATTTGAAGTAAACAACTTTATAGAAACAAGAATGCCTAATCATCTATGTTGTTCAGACTTTTCAAAAGTATTGATGATTCGTGTCAGATCCTTTGAAAGTAATGCATATTTAGAACATTTGACATGAATATGACAATATTTTTGGAAAGTCAGAGCGGTGTAGGTAGTCATTAGTGAAGATTTTAGTTACCATTAACAATAGCCTCAAAGAATTCATCATTTTCAGTTAGTTCTTCCCCTGTTTTTCCCTTCCATTGTTGTAAATGAGTCACAATTTCTGGATCCAAGTAAACTCCAATTGCTGTGAATTTAATTTGGAGAAAATGTATCTCTATGTCTGTTATTCCTGGAAAAAAAAACAATTTGGAATCAATGGGATTAGTAACATGAAAAAAAGTTACTCTGCTTCAACATGTTAAAATTCATCGATAACGTAAGCGTTAAACATTTTGTTATTGTCAGCATATATAAATTAAATCCGAATTGACTTTTCAAAAATTTAATGTTGAAAATTTAGTAATATTTACATAAAGATAGACCCTCTAGATAATTTTGGGTTTTATAGAATCATCTTCAACTAACCACCCCAAAGGGAAAAAAAAAAAAAAAATTATATGATATTTTAATCATTCATCAACTAGGATAAAATTCAGTAACTTTGGCTAAACTTTTATATTTATTTTAAGAAATTTGCTTAATATTTATGAATTATCATCCAATATAGCGAATACATGTATATTTGAACGTGAACCAAACTATTATCGTAATTCGTATAGTAACTTGAAACTATCGAAAAAATCATAAACTTCTAATTTTAAATCTGTCTTACTAAAATAATATTTCCAATATTTAATAAATTGTTTTTATTAAATTCAAAACACATAAAGTTAAAATTCTAAATACGTCTCTATACACCGATATTTATTTTACTATAACCTAGCATATAGATATGAAGAGATAAAAATCAAGAAGAAGTGGTAAAAAGTTTTTTTTTTTTACCATGGCCCATCAAAGGTAAAGGCTTATTATTCACCATGAATTGAGAAGGAAAAGGAATTTCATCCACCATCACTTCATTCTTTACCACTACACAAAAAAAAAACATTTTGGATAAGAAATTAATCAAGAATCTCTTTTTACATTTAACAAATAAGCAATTAAAATAAATACAAAAGAAATAAAATAAAAATTCAAGAAAAAAAATTTAGCTTACTCTTGAACTTGATTGAGAAAACTTAGAGAGTTTGAAAGTGGACTTAAAAAAAATAATTGAAAGTAAGTTTGTTGTTTGTTTAAGTTTATGTGGAATATATATAAATTTATATTATATATATAAATGAAAATAAAATTAATTGTAGAATTTTTAGCTACCACTCAATCTACCTTCCAGCAATTGGGAGCTGTTAGGTATGAGTAGACATTTTTTTCTTTAAAAAAGGTAGGCTTGACACGAGTATTTGGAAAGTAAGGTATCAATTTTGTAAAAAAAATATTTCGTTTTGTCGGTGGGATAAGAATAATAAATATGAACATGATATACGGACGGCTTAGAATTTAAACACGAGATTTTTTAATTAAAAATAAAAAAAAGTACTTATCATTCTATCACACCGAATCTATTTTTTTTCTTTTCTATCATTTAGACATAAACGCATTATCTATATGCCTAATCTAATTAATAAGGCAGATATACTCTACTTACTAGACATTAATCATAGGTTATCAACGTGGGTTGTGGTGTAATGATAAAACAATTTCATTCTTATCTAGAGATCTCGAATTCAACTCTGATTATGAAGAAAATTTTGGTAGGAACTCTTGAATGGGCCTACATGCACAACCAAATTTAACTGAAGCTTCAATGCGTGCTCCAAGTGAAAAATAACAAAAAAAAAACATATATTCAATACTAAGTACTAAATTCAAGTTCATTTGAGGCTCAAACAGAATCAGTTAAAAGTATTTTTTTTCTATTGATATTATTAACTTAGACATGATGCTTTCTCCTTTCGCCTACAAACCATATATGTTTGACTTTGTTAATTTCAAGATGACTCTTTTTTTAAAAAAAAAAAAAATCATTGTTGTCATTGTCGGTATTGTTATATGTTATGCCATGATTTTACCATCTTGAAATTTATTTAGTTATATGTTCAAAACTGAAAAATTGAATTATTCATATCAATTTATCTGAAATCAAACTTTGAAAGTTTGATCTAATCTGAACGTTTTTTAATAGAATTCAAATTATATTTTGCGAAATTCTAAAATCAAGATATAAAATCAATAATTTTAAAATTCGATATGTGCACACCCCTACTAGTAATATATGTATTTATTACTCCATTACTTAGCTCAAAGAGAAAGAGAACAAATTTTACTATTCGTCTGTTATTGCATAACCACCACGCCTTTTACCAACCAAATTTAGGCCATGTTGTCTCATTGAACACCTTTTACATTATTTTATTTATTATATTATATAGTATATAATATAAGTACTTTAAAAATATTTACTAACCAGTCAAAATAGTCAAACATTTCATCAAATTTTCACAAGAATTTGGTTGGAACTCACTAGATATTGGCAAAATTATCCAATTAGAGAATTGAGCAATTTTCACATATAGCAAATATAAAAATTATATTTGTATGCTATAGCTATAGTTTGCATAATTGTGCTTTATAGCAAATTTTATGTTTGTTATGAAGCTTTTGATTTGTATAATTCGCTAGATACATATAATTTTATACAAATTGTTCAGTTTTGTATAAATTCATTTATACATTGTAATTTATATAATAAGATCTGTATTTGTATAATTATAAGTTTATAGGACGAAAATATATGTATTTGTATATACACTTTTCTCTCACTTTATACAAATACAAAGGCATTTTATACCAAAATGTATAAAATAGCTAATTGTATATCGAAAATGGCTAATTGTATACCGAATCAGTTGGCAAAATGGGATGTTTGTTGCGAATTACAAATAAAATAAACTATGGCTATAACATTTAATTTGAATTAATAGTTTGTTATTTCATACAATTTTCCCATTATTTTGGGCCTAGCTAGCATGTCTGTCCTAGTAACATGCTTGCTATTTTTACTTCTATAAGGTTAAAATTACACACTATCAAAGGATGTAGTACAGTGAATGAGGTTGTTCTTCTCTTAATTAGAGGTTTCGAGTTCAAGTCATACATATGAAAAAATCATCGGTCTAAGTGTTACTTTACGAATAAGGCCCTACCCAATGCAAATCCGAATTGATCGTACACCAGATGAAAAACCGAAAAAAAAAAAAAAGAGTTAAAATACACATTTGTTATAACATTGATTATAGTGAAAGCAGAACTAGAACTTAAAATTTATAGATTTTTATATTACTATTAAATAGAGAAAATTTCAAAAAAAATATCTAATTTTGATGACATATAATATACAACAAAAAAAATGGCATATATCAAAAAATTTAAATAACCATTTTAATTGAATAATTAACAACCCAATCAATTCATACATATAATATCACAAATAATGAAAGTCGGATATGGAAGTGAGGTTTAATACACTAATCATCCAAAAAAAAATGAAGTTTCAAGCATGTTGGATCTGTTATCCAAAAAAAATGGAAAATTTGACGAGGATGACACTCATTCTATTGGTAATTGGTATAGAGCGATGAGACGGAGGCTCACATAATCTCAACTCAAATTTTGTGACATATGTGTCATCATAAACAAACGTGGCATAATATCATTGGTGCCACCTCATCACCATAAAAACAAATATGATTGGTCTCTAGTGTTACATGTCATACG
>JAJOOD010014634.1:0-17612 GCA_029582525.1 Solanum tacnaense | reverse complement strand
CATACTTGCTTTGATTTAAGTGAATTCCTCCTTCGAAATACTTCACCTCAACTCCTAGAAAGAAGTGTAAAGGGCCAAGATCTTTCATAGCAAACTCCTTCCCAAGTTGGAGAACCAATGCTGAGACATGAGATGGATTACTTCCTGTGACAATAATATCATCCACATATAACAAGAGAAATATTTTGCCTTTGTGAGTTTGCAAAATAAACAAGGAAGGGTCAGCCTTACTACAAATGAAACCAAGGTGTAAGAGATGCATGCTAAACCTATCAAACCAGGATCTTGGTGCTTGTTTAAGACCATACAATGCCTTTTTAAGTAGACACACATGTTGAGGATATTGGTGATCAACAAAACCAGGAGGTTGACTCATGTACACCTCCTCTTGTAGGAAGCCATGGAGAAACGCATTTTTGACATCTAGTTGTCTAACTTCCCACTTTGAACTGACAGCAATGGATAGAACCACCCTAACAGTTGTGGCTTTAACCACAGGACGAAATGTTTCTTCAAAATCTATCCCTTCAAGCTGCGAGAATCCCCTTGCCACAAGTCTGGCCTTGTATCTATCTACTGTCCCATCAACTTTTAACTTTGTCTTGAACACCCATTTTGAGCCAACCAAATTTATATCAGGAGATTTGGGCACCAAAATCCATGTCTTGTTAGTATGCAAAACATCAATTTCTTCTTGCATTGCTGCAAGCCAATGAGGTGACCTTAGTGTTTCCTTAGTAGTACTTGGCTCTCTCAAAATTTATGTGCTACTGCGAGCAACAAGTGACAAGTGATGTTCCTTCGCCTTGTGCCTAGTGATCATATGATGCCCTTGTGGTGCAGGAAGTACCTCAACTGGTACATCAACCAAAGTAGTTGACTGGAGTGTAGCATTGTCAGATTGATGGTCAACTGGTACATAAACTAAAGTAGTTGTTTGATGATGCTCATTGGCTGGACCTGTAAGTGCAACCTGTTCCTCACTGCTGCTAGCAAATCCAAAATCTGCAGCTGGAGTTTCAATACTACTGTATGAATCATCACCTTCAACCTGTTCCTCAGCATCTGATCCTGCGCCTGAGAGGTCAATATTACTCTCATCATCAAGGAGTATATGAGTTGTAGCAGCATTATCACCAGTAATGTGTGGACTAGCAGCCTGTACTTCCCTTAAATCAGACTTATCACGTGCCTGCAATTTAGAAAATGATTCAATAAAAGTAGAAAGATGAGGTGAGACATCAACGTTAGTCTGAGATTGCTTTGGAGACGCATAGGGTAATGTATTTTCATCAAACACAACATGTCTGGATATGTAAACCCTTCTTGTAGGGGAATGATAGCATCTATATCCTTTGTGTAAGTTGTTGTACCCTATGAACACACAAGGGTAAGTCTTTGGACTGAATTTGTTGCTACCCTTGATATATGGAAAACATCTACACCCAAACACTTTTAGGCTGTTGTAATCAGGTTGTTCCCCATACAACTTAACAAATGGAGTCACCATCTTTAGGACTGAGGAGAGCAGTCTATTGATGAGAAATACTGCAGTGAGGAAAGCCTCAACCCAAAGAAACAAAGGTAGATTAGCAGAGTTAAGCCAGTCTCCACAATATGCCTATGTTTTCTCTCTGCAACTCCATTTTTTCAGGTGTGTTAGGACATGAAATATGTCTCACGATGCCACAATCTTCCAAATGCTTAATGAAGTCTGTTTGGATAAACTTACCACCTCCATCACACTGAAAAATCTTAATTTCTTTAGAAAATTGTTTTTCCACCATTTTCTAGAATTTTAGAAAGACTTCAAAGAATTCAGATTTCTTTTTCAGTGGATAAATCCATGTATATCTCGTGTGATCATCAACAAAAACAACATAATATTTTATATGTTGGGAAGATTCGACAAGAGCAGGTCCCCATAAATGACAATGTATTTTCAATAAAGGTTCTTTCTCAATTTTATTTCTCAAACCAAATGGAAGTTTACAACTCTTTCCCAACTGACAACTGGAACAAACAGTAGGCATTTTATTCCAACTACTACTATTGATGCAACTATTACTATTCAAAACTTTTAAAGACTTCAAACTAGGATGTCCTAATCTAGTATGCCACATGTTATCTGATGTGTTCCAATCGTGTGCAGCAGTCAAAACATAGAGATTGTTATCTTCCAAAGCATAGAGTCCATTCCTTTTAGTTCCCTTGGCTAGCAGTGTCCTTGTCTTCTTGTCCTTTACAACAAAGTTAGTTTCATCAAATTCAAGAGTGCAACAATTATCCTTTGCAAGCTTACTAACTAAGAGTAGATTTTTATTAATCTTAGGGAGTACAAGAACTTCTTTTAACTTTAGACCTGATCCGGATATGTTTCCAACATGTGTTATATCTAACTTTGATCCATTCCCAATAATGATTTTATCTGTTCCATTGTAGCGTTTAAGATTAGTTAGGATACCTGAGTTATGTGTCATATGGCTACTTGCTCCTGAGTCCACATACAATGTGTCCTCAGTAGTGTTTTGTAGATTAGTAGCAGTCAATGCTTGTGATAGCTCATTTGTGGCTTGGTAAGAGTAATCCCACCTGCAAAAACAATTAAGAGCAATATGGTTATTCCTACCACAGATTTGACACGCATCAGTATTGTTCCTCTCATGACTTCCCCTTGAAGAACTGTTCTGAGGACCTGGTCCGTTTCTGTTGTTATAATAACATGTTCCTTGTCCAGCAGGCTTAAAGCCTTTTCCTCCAGAATTGAAATTATTGTTTCCTCTTCTTTGAGAGTAGTTTCCTCTTCCCCTGCCTCTTTGAACAGAGAATGCCATGTTATGATTTTGTTGAGGCACTTCTTCTTCATCCTCCCTTATATCAAAACCCCTTAGAGCATTAACAAATTGATTAAGAGTAAGATATGGTGCCTTGCCTATCATGACAGTCCTGAAGGTCTTGTACTTAAGACCTAGACCTCTAGCAAAATTAATCACTTTGCTATCTTCATCTACAGGCTTGTGAATGGCTGCAAGGCCATCACATATGCCTTTGAATTCCTTAATATATTTGTCAATTGTTTTGGTTCCTAGCTTCACACTTTGCAGTTGTTGTTTGAGCTGGAACTCCTTATCTTTGTTGCTTGAAGATAAGCTTCTTCCAAGCATTCCCACATCTCCTTGGCAGTTGAGCAGCCTACGATCAAGTACATGCTTTCTTCTGTCAAAGTGCCTGAGATCCAACTCCTTAGCAACACATCCTTCTCCTCCCGTCATCAACAATGTTGCTGTCTTCTGCACCCTTCTCGCCTACTACAGTTTCCTCAGTAGTCTTTCCAGTGGAACAGGTATCTTTAGGTGGTTCTGTGATGAGGTAGGTTAATCTCATCACTTGAATCAACTGAGACATTTGTGTCGTCCATATAAGATAATTCGTTGGCTTAAGTTTAATGGAGCAGGACGAAATAAGATGATGAAGTGAAAAGGTCGAAAGAGTGTTGGTAGAAGGGGCCATTGTGGTTCGATTTTGTGGTTGTTTTGGTTTTGATCTAATACGTTAAAGAGCGGAAAAGCTTTATTGCTCTGATACCATGTAGAAATCTCACGTCTAGGATTAGAGAAATCAAGGATTGTATTGATAATTATAATATTGAGTTACAAGCTCCTTAAAAGGAGAAGAGTCCTATTCTAGTTATACTAGGAAACCTACTACAACACAATTATTTACATGAGTAGTATTGTATTATAACTCAAATACCTTATCCTAGTCGATTCCTGCAATATACAGTAGTATAGTTGTACATAACTTAGGATTTAATAGTCTAGTCCTAGTATGATTCTAACTCTAACTCGTCAGCCTGCTTCGATGGACCTGTTCCTTTGACATGTTCCATTAGTCTTCAAGCTTCCTTCAACAGAACAAACTATAGTTACCGATTTACCATACCATAGAATATTGAAACTAAATTTCGATATATCGAACCATACTGAATTAAATTGGTATGGTAATAGTATAATATTTTTAAAACCAAATACCAAAATTACGATAGTGAAACTTTCAAATACCGAATAATACTATACCATATCGTCCATCCCTAATCATATGTATAATTTCTCGTTGAAATCCTCAATGTCGATTCTAAGAATCATTTTCAATGCAAGAAAGAATATCAATCATCAATTGAACTACATTTCATTCTTTCTTTGGGTCCACGGAGCACTAGTCAACGTTTAGCCAAATGCAGGGGTGTATCCAAAAGGGATCACTGGGTTCACGTGAACTCATGCTCTCCTCCCGAGATCATATATAATAATGTTATTTTTTTTAAAATATTGAAATATAGATTTGTGAACCCACACTCGGAGTATTGCGATGATGACTGAGTGCACCTCTCTACGTGAGGTTAGAAATTTGAATTTTATATTTATCTTGTTTTATTTTTCTTTCTAAAATTAGATAACACCTCTCTAAGTGGTTATTGGTAGCACTTTTAGCATTTTAATTAATTCATATATATAAGAATTAATTTTGGACCTATAATATTAAAATTGTTAACGGTTTTCAGTAATAAGAACCTAAATATCAAACCGATTTAACATCCTCATGCATTTACTTCTTCATATTTTGCACCTCTTGATTAAAATTTTGGCTCTACTACTGAGATTTGCACCGCATAACACCTATTTAAGAAAGAGACGTTCCCTAACATGATTTTTTTTTAAAATTTGAACCCAACACTTAGGGTTAAAGGCGGAGGGATATTCCTCCTGATTCAACCATAACCCTTATTGATAGTTTTGACATTTGCATACTTATACAATGGAATTAAAATCATTTTGACATTTGCATAATTATACAATGGAATTAAATTATATACATTATTAGTATAAAAATAAATAATTGACATTATGCAATTTCTTTATTCTTCATGTTGGAAACTGTGACAACTTTTTAATTTTTAACCAAATTTCATTAGTTAGATTCTTTCTCGTATTATATCTTTGAATAAGCAAGTTTAGTCTTTTAAGTCTTTTAGATAGTTTTTGTTATTTGGTGGAATGGTTAATTCAAATAAAACACAAAAGAAACACTTTAATATAAATAGTAATTTACACCTCCTTCTTTGATATGGAAATATCTAGAAAAAAATGGAAAAATTTCATGATCAAACGGGTCCTAAATTGTTCAAAGCACTAGACATAAAACCTCTGTAGAAAAAATAAATAAAAAGGGGGATAAAGGGCCTATCCCAAAACAATCTACCTTTGTCGTGATTAAGTTAATATAATATATCCTTAATTATCAAAAAAGAAAAGGAAAGGTGTAAGGGATCTCTTAAAAAAATAAAAAAAAGTCATAAGCTTGCTCATTAATAAGGATAGAGTACCAGTTTTAATTAAGCAATTGAATTTGATTCATTTTCATTACACTTTCTCTTCATTTTGTAAAGTGCATATTTAAATGAGTGACACTTGTTATATTTAAAATTTAAAGATTTGGATTAAATTAATTTAACAAGCCACTTAACTATAGTTAAAAATAAATTAGAAAAAATAACTCATCAGTAACATTACTAAGAAAAATTTCACCTTTCACTAATTTTGGCTCCTCATTAACATCATTATTTTTATATGTTTTACATCTCCATTAATATCATTTTCCTAATCTAAAGATAAGAATATTCTTCGTTCTTTTTTTATATCTGACAAAAAAAAACAGCAAAATAATTAAGAAAAAAAAGAGTCCAACTTTATTTTTAAACAAAAGAATTTCTCACATTTTACAAATATTATTATACTACAGTATTTCCTCTCTATTTATTTTTTTCAATTCTGGCATGATTTTATTTTTCAAATGCTTATCTTTTTAGTCAACAAAAAATAGAATTTTTTTTCCGTCAAAGTTAATTTACAAGATTTTAATTTTTTATGTTATATGCTTATAAAGTAAAACCAATTTTAGTGATTATCTCAAGTTCTTTTTATGTGTTTTGTATCTTCTATATATTTTATTATTAAGGATATTCATGATTTCATTTGATTGAATTTACAAAATAAAATTAAAATTAATCAAAAGGAAATTAGAAAATATAATTTAAAATGATGATATGAATGAGGAGCCAAAATTAGTTGAAGATAGAAAATTTTCTCACTGTTAAAGTTGATGAGTTTTTTCCTAATTTGTTCTTTAATTATAGTTTAAAAGGATTATTATATTAAATTTAATTTAGACCTTCAAATTTTTAAATATGAAAAGTATCACTCATCTAAATATGCACTTCAAAAAATGAAAAGAATCTAAATATGCACTTCAAAAAATGAAAAGAATGTATAACGAAGATGAAAACTTTTTTCGTAAGAAATATATCGTATCCCAACAATTCACTAAAAATGAGTACAATTTTCTTGTCAAGTTGTTTGAAAAATGAACATATAACTCAATTCCTCTTCTTTTCCATAATATGCCATTCTTCCAAGTTATTTTTGTATTTATATGGAAAGTTCTTTTGTACGTAGTCGGCAAGTCCTTTGAATCTAGTGTGTTCAAATTTCAAACTTTACGGCCTCTAATTGGAAAAATAATAGGAACAATGATTTTATGATTTATTATAATAAAAGTTTATAGTATATGACTATTTTTCCACTTGTGATTGATAAAAAGTAACAAAAAATATGGATCAATAAAACACGTACATGAGATTATTATATTTTACATTTATTTTTCTTTAATTTAAACTATAAAGGAGATCTCTTTCGTTCGTCTGATGCTATCCTAATGAATTACATGTGTACTTCAATCGGAGAGAAGCCAGATCCATAAATTAACGGCTACTTTTTACTATTATCTTTTTAATTATTGATATAATACATAAATATGACCCTTCACTTGTCTTTAGTGGACAACTATATCCTCCAACTTTGAGTGTGCACAAGTAGACACTTAAACTTATATAAAATTGAACAAATAGACATACATGTTTTACATGACATAATACATGTAGGACACCATGTAGGACACAAAAATGTCATGTAGGACGAATGTGTCCATTTCGTCGCTTTTGTACAAGTTTAAGTGTCTACTTGTGTATACCCTAAGTTAAAAGTTCATAATTGTTAGTTGACGTCAAGTTAAAGGGTCATGTTTATGTATTATGCCTTAATTATTTCAAGTAATTTCCTTTGAAAATGTAAAATAACTAAGAACCTCATTAAATGAAAGGCAACTATGAGAAAAGCCCCAATAATTTTCTTAAAATTTGAAAAAATCACCTTATTTTGACCTATGAAAAAAGTCGAAAAAATTTACTTATTAAATAGAGGGAGTATCAATCAAGATTAAAAGAAAAGGCCACATTTAGAGAAGTAAATATAAAACTGCAAAATATGGCCTTGCCAGTCAATATGTACTGTCGAAATGGTGCATGACTTGTGACAGAAATTAAGGTAAAAAGTAGAACATTGACATTGACTAAACTAATTGATACGAACCAAATAAAGTAATTCCTTCTTTTAACCTTTTTTATATATTAGCTTCCGCTATTTCAAGAGTTTACTCAGCTTCTTGTGAAAATTCATATTAATTCTTAAAGATTTTTATTTTAAGAACCGCAATTTCTGAATCAGCTTATTCATAACACAAATATACACGCTACTTTACAAGCAAAAACATTGCATTGCATTCATTTAAATGATTCCTTGTTGACTTTGATTTTGTCAAAGTCTTCTATTGTTTGGTGAACACATTATTAAAAAGACAAAACTATAATTGTCAACGCCTTCTAAATTTTTATCTAGTACTCTTGCCTTGTTTTCATTCACAATATCTAAGAAATTATATTGAATATGATTAGTTTTTTTTTTCTTTTCCATCAAGTGTTCGGTATTCATATTGAAATTCGATTAAATTCAAAATTCACGCCAGAAAATCTCATATTAGGGGGCAAACCACTGTCTAACAAAACGACTCTGTACTGAGGGGGACTCGAACCGAATATGAGTAGTTGATTATACCCTACTAGGCCACTAGACATTTTTTTTTTTTTCTCTTAGGTCATTTTCTTCTTAGTGCTATATATGTAACCCTTTACTTAGTACGTTTTTTAAAAAATTCCATAATATTTCAACACCATGCAGCATAATCAAGTTGCTCTGTTTTCTTTCCAACTCCCCTGTTTTATGCTAATCTTAACACTATCCACCGCGCAAATTATCCCCTCTAACACCACTTCACCTCCTCCTCCCCCCACGAACACCACTTCTCCGCCAACCAACGCCACCACCTACACAATAACCAAACCTGCTAACATAACAAAACCAGGATGTCCAAAACAGTGTGGGAACCTTACCGTTCCATATCCATTTGGAATTGGAATAGGTTCTGGTTGTGGATTAAACCCGAATTTCGAAATCAATTGTGATACTACTACAACAGATTCTCCAACACCATTGATAGGGAACATTAAAATCTATGACATCTCAGACGCCGAAATGCGGATATCAAATACCATAAATATAAAGTGTTACTCACAAACAGGAGCTTTGGTTCAAGATGAACCTGCTTGGACGAATTTAGGAAGATCAAGTCCTTACAGTTTTTCTTCCCTAAACAGGTACGAGGCGTATTCGCTATGCATAAACTATTGTTTTCTGCTCCATTTAACGCAACAAAATTAAAGGACATTGTGATACATTTAACGTAACTTTAATATAGGACCATAAGATTAAAAAATCTTCTTTATTTTATTTAGGATTGCCCTTCATTACATGTGGCTACACCACTGCGATTTGGGACCGCTAAAGGGGTAGCCCGCCTCGGGGGTGGTCAGATGGGGACTCAAACGGGGTTGTATTAGGTGGTTGGGCTCGTGCTACTGGCCCACCAAGTAGCCGATTAGGGTCCCTCACTAGATCGGAACGGAACTAGAACCCCTAATTCTAACCTTTTTTTTAAAAGAATTTGGTCATTTTTAGTTATTGGCTAACAATCAAATTGAAAATGACCAAACATTAATTTTTCTTAAATTATTAGTTTATATTCTTTTAGGTTTACATAATTCTTAAACTAATTTCATAGTAGTTGAAATAGTGTAATCTCACTACTCTATTCGTTTTGATCCAATAGCATGATGGACGAGTCATAACTCGACTTGTTTAAACTTCGATTGATTATCAAGACTACTAAAATTGAGCTGATTCCGCGGTCTCTTTACATACTGATTCTAAATCTCTGCAGATTCACGGTGGTTGGTTGTGATGATGGTGCTATAATGAGCGCACTTAACTTCACTAATGGTTGCCCCACTGTCTGTAGAAGTACAAGTGATGTAACTAAAGGAAGATGTATGGGTTCTGGTTGTTGCCAAATGATAATACCAAAAGGCTTGAAATATTACAATACAACTATGTTAACCACAAGAAATCATAATTTATCTTGGTCGTTTAATCCATGTGGATATTCGTTTCTTGGTGAAGCTAGTCGATTCGAGTTCCAAGGTGTAGAGGATCTCAGTGATGTTAATTTTGCAAAGAAGATTATGGATAATGTCCCTATTGTGCTAGATTGGGCCATTGGAAATCTTACTTGTGTTGAAGCACGGGAAAGTAACGATTATGCTTGCCTCGATAATAGCCAGTGTGCTGATTCTGACACTGGCATTGGTGGCTATCGGTGTAGCTGCAACTCGGGATATGAAGGCAATCCATATATAGGCACTGGCTGCCAAGGTAATTTGATTTTTGTACATTATCACATCATATATAGGTTTTATGCTAAACACAATCATATATCATATAGGTAATTACAAGTATTTATGTTATTCCTTCTGTTTCAATGTGTTTTTGTACTTTTCTTTTTTACTCTATCTCAAAAGGCATAATACATAAATGTGCCATTTAACTTGGCCTCATTTCACATTTATGCCCTTCAACTTTGGATATGCATAGATAGGCACTTAAACTTTTATAAACTCGAACAAGTAGACACATAAATCCTACGAGGCACAATACACGTAGGACACCACGTATGACAAAAAATGACATGTAGGATGCCATGTAGGGCATGTGTGTCTATTTGTTCAACTTTATACAAGTTTAAGTGTCTACTTGTGCACACCCAAAGTTGAAGAGCATAAATGTGATTTGAAGCAAAGTTAAAGGGCATATTTATGTATTATGCCATTTCAAAAAGAATATTACAATTCCAACTTTCCACATGAATTGTTTAACATTGCAAGATTAAAGGTCTATTTGATACATTTGACATATATTAAATTTAACATGACAAGATTCAATTGACAAACGTCAGACACTACATCAAAAATGTTCTTTAACGATAATTAATTAATGACAATAGCTTAATTGCCACTAAATATGTTCTTTTAGAGGCAATTGACACTCTTTATAAATGTCTTTAAAGCATATTGTGATAATCAATCTAATGATAATTTACTAATACTAGTAAGACTTTAACACTCTTTGTTAATGTGCATACTTTATTGGTGCTAAATGTTGTTTTTGTTATTTGATTTCCATTTCTCTGTTTTGCATTTCAGATATTGATGAATGTGCAGATCCAAATACAAATTCATGTGAACAAATTTGCACAAACACGCCAGGGAGTTACAATTGTTCTTGTCCAGAAGGATTCTCTGGTGATGGCAGAAAGAATGGTCGTGGCTGTATTGCACCAAACTTGAACTCCGAGTTCCCATGGATCAAGTTTTCTGTTGGTAAGTTTCTCAGAATTTAAATTTAATTTGTCTCTACTCGCATAGAGCTAAATGTCCTTCTTACTTTCTATTGAAAAGTCATGGCTTATAAATGGTAGTGATAAATCATGAATCATTTCTTGAAGTGAAAAAATAAAATTACATGCATGTCCATTCGATCTATTGAATTTCTAATTCCAACAAATTTGTTTGATGAATACAGGTATGAGTGTTGGTTTCGTATCCCTAGTGGTTGGGACAACATGGCTCTATTTCAGCATCAAGAAAAGAAAACTCATTAAACTTCGCGAGAAATTCTTCCAACAAAATGGTGGTTTGCTCTTGAAACAACGTATCTCTTCAAACGAGGGTGGTGTCGAAGCAACCAAAATCTTTACAGCCGCGGAGCTGAAGAAGGCTACAAACAACTATGCCACTGATCGAATTCTTGGTCGTGGTGGAAATGGAATTGTCTACAAAGGTATTCTACCTGATAATCGCATAGTTGCTATTAAGAAATCAAAGTTTATGGAAGAGGAACAGATTGAACAATTCATCAATGAGGTACTTATTCTTACTCAAGTCAACCATCGAAATGTGGTGAGACTCTTTGGATGTTGTTTGGAAGCCGAAGTTCCTTTACTTGTCTATGAATACATTTCTCATGGAACTCTTTACGAGCATATCCACAATCGAAATGCAGCACCTTGGTTATCTTGGCAAAATCGGTTAAGAGTTGCTAGTGAGACAGCAAGTGCACTTGCTTACCTTCATTCATCCGCACAAATGCCAATAATTCATAGAGATGTCAAGTCTGCCAATTTATTATTGGATGATGTTTACACCGCGAAAGTGGCAGATTTTGGTGCTTCAAGGTTAATCCCTATTGATCAAACACATCTTGCTACAATGGTTCAAGGGACATTAGGATACCTAGATCCTGAATATTTTCGCACAAGTCAATTGACTGAGAAAAGTGATGTTTATAGTTTTGGAGTAGTTCTTGCCGAACTTTTGACAGGGATGAAACCTATTTCGAGGGATAGAAATGACGTGGACAAGAATTTGGCAGAGTATTTTGTTTTGTCCATGAGAAAGAATCAATTATTTCAAATTCTTGATCGCAAAGTGGTAAGAGAAGGAAGCCTTGATCAACTCCAAAAGGTGGCTGAGCTAGTGAAGAGTTGCCTTAGTTTGCACGGTGAAGATAGGCCTACGATGAAAGAAGTAGCAATGGAACTTGAAAATTTAAGAAAGTTCACAAAAAATAACCCTTGGGCTAATGAACATGGACATGAAGAGAACGAAGATGAATTATCAGATCTTTATACCATTCCAATTGACTCTAATGCGGGCATCGACAATTTCTCTGGACAATATAGTTCCAATTCCAATGCAAATAGCAGCAACTTTTCTGGACAATACAGTTCGGGTAGTACTTCTAACACAAATAGCCCATTGATCCAAAACAGAAGGGTAATTTGATTATGCATTTTGAATTTTCTTATGTAATTTTATCTTGCTTGTGATTCATACTTTCTTGTTTGAATTTTTGTTTACATTAGAGTCAACTCCCACTTATGTGATAAAAATTTGTTGTTTTGAATATTTTTTGTACATTTCATATAAATTGGTTTACACTTTATACTCAATTTAGTTCAGAAGGTTTGTAAAACTAGATTTTGATAAATAAGAACTGAACTAAATTGAATTGGAAAGCTGCAATGCCATAACAATTCGAACCGCGCCTAGTTAAGAAAATTCAGTCCTAGAACAAGAAAAATAGGTCCAAGCTAGTCACTCAACAATCTTAATTGAACTTCCCAAGAGAGTTCACCATTGCAAATTACAACAAGATACTGGATGAATTGAAAATATGCAACTTGCCCATATTCCCAATCATGAAAACTTTCGAAATAGAAATCATAGACGTGATTAGGCTGTGCCAAAGCAAGAAAAATATATTCTAAGACCAGGAGGCGTCATTGAATTTCCCAATCCACAAATTATTAGTATAAAAGAATAGTTGAAATTTTATTAAAATAATATGCTCAATAAGTTAGACTAAAATTTAATAACTAGGATCATTAATCTTTAATATCGTGCGGATGCTTACACTAAACTACAATTTAATAGCTAGGATCGATATTCTTTAATATCCTGCAGATGCTAACACTAATACATATATAATTCATCCTAAGGATAGGTAACTTATTATGCCAAAAAAATGAATGCAATAACTAAATGATTTCGAAATCTCTTGTGAGGATGAATCTACACTTTGAGAAGTCTGAGTGGCATGTGTCTCACCATCTCGAGGGCACCAGTTCCTCTTCAAAGGAAGGTTTGGGTGCTGAAGTTGCTAGAAATTCTTGCCACAATAGTTGCACTTAATTTTTAGCTTCTTCTAATCAACTACCACACCATGTTGTTGAATATCAATTTTATGTTGAGTCATTTCCCACATTTATATTGAATTTTATTCAACTACAAAACTACAATCCATGAGTTGTTAAGACCTCTTTAAACTAGAGAGTACCCATAACTTTCATTCTGAAACCTCTAGTTATGGGTACTCTCTAGTTTAAAGATATCTTAACAACTCATGGATTGTAGTTTGGCTGTTGAAGAACACTCGATATAAAGGTGGGAAATGACCCCAGAAAAAAATTGACATTCATCAACATGGTATGGCAACTGATCAGAAGAAGTCTAGAATTAAGTGCAACTATTGTGGTAAAGTTGTTTCTAGTTTTTATCGACTTAAGTACAACTTAGGAGGTATTCGTGGAGATGTGACTCCTTGCTTGGAGACTCCTACACTTGTGAAAGAAGCACTTAAAGTTGAGATACTTGATAGGAAAAATGAAAACTTAATCAAGAATTTCGAGTAACTTCAGCACCCAAATCTTCCTTAGAAGAGGAATTGGTGCCCTCGAGATGGTGAGACAGTCGCTCAGACTTCTAAAAGTGTAGATTATCCTCACAAATAGATAATGATATTCAATCTACGATAAGCATATACAAATGTATCAATAGGATAATTATATACAAGTTAAGCTAAGTGTATACAAGGTCAAGTGGGTGAAAGGAGTTGGTGGTGTTATCCAAGTTGTCCCCATATAATGGGATGTTTGGGCTCTGTACAGGAATATGTCTCCTAAATTGAATGTGCTAACTCCGAATAAGATGATATACAACTTTGATTCGGTGGAAATGCTTGGTGACTACACTGAGAAAAAATTAGGTGTCACAATTCATCTATTAGTCAAAGTAGTTGTCTTCATGTTGGTATTCCGTCAGCATTTGAATGCTCAATATTTTCATAATCAGAGGGAAGAGATGTTCCGCTTCTCTCTTTAGATCCCTTCATATATGCTCACTGATCAAGAAGCACCAAATGCTCCCTCTAGTTGTTGAGAGTTGGATCCTGTAGCTCTGCCTTTAAAACTTCTTAGAGTGATGTCAGATGTTGAAATATAGGCTCAGGGAAAAGTAGCAAATACTTCAAACATAGGAAGGACATGTGGTGAAAGCAAAGACTTACAGATGTCCTATGTGGTTGGAAACAACAATTTGACAAAGTGTGAAGAGACTCCTAGAGATTCCATGATTGTTGTGAAACAACACATAGTGACATATTGGGAAAGAAGAAGGAGAAAGTAGAAGCAAGTACTGTTGAAGCCAAGAGAGAAACAAGCTCGGTTTCTACCGAGGACTTCTAGACAATGATCGGGAGATTTCATTAATGTTAGCCACGACATGCGATTCAGTTATGATATAACCATTAATTTTCTTCGAAATCTCAACACAACCATAAGATCCACCACTAGGTTCCATGTTTAGCTCTTCGATAAATAGTTTGTCAACTACAGAGCTTCTGACAATAATATTTTTAGTCTCTTTATTTGAAATTAAGACTTCAGCTTCATCATAAATTTTGTCTTCATCTTTTTCATTTGCTTCCTATGTTTGATTCCATAAATTAAGACTCCTAGAGATTCCATGATTATTGTCGGTTAGTATTTTTTAGAAATGGGGCAGCAAAAAGAATTGATTGAAATATCTCTCAATATCGCTATTAATTATAATAGGGCTTTAAATAGCCAACTTGATAACATAATGCAGAAAATGTTCATAACAAAAATTCAAAAAGGCTAAATAATATCAAAAATTAAAATAACCTAACAAATATTTAATATTCAAAATCATCCTTTAGCTAGGTAACTTACTATGCTAAAAAATGACTACATTAACTAAGAGCAAACTCAACACTCTGCTTTAGATATTGCAATTTTAAAAAAGTAGCTCCTCCTCGATTTCTGCTTCTACTCTTTGTGCTTGAGGATTATTTCTAAGCTTGCAATCTTTTGTAACATGACCGGCTTGTTTGCAATTTCAACCTATTGCATAAGGTCTCCACCAACAAAAAATTTCCAAGTGTGTTTTTCAAAAGCAGTATTTGCAAAGAGGATAACTACCTTTTTTTAAAAAAAATTCCTGTTTTGTGCATAAAAAGAACCACCGGTAATATTTTCTTGCCTAAAGTCTCTTCTTTGCTTTTATGCTTGAAGAGCACTAAGTAGTTCTTCAATGGAGATAGTAGAGAGATCTTTAAATTCTTCCGGAGAATAAATTCTTGAGTCAAAATCTTTCTTGAATTGTCACAGGAATTTTTTCTACTATTTTGTAATCTTTGAAATCCTCGCCAAGCAACCTCATTTTATTAACAATCAAAGATATCTTATCAAAGTACTTAAACAATAGTTTCACTCTTGCATCCTAAGAGATTTATAATCCATTTTCAAATTCAAAATCTACCTTTGTCTGACTCGTTCACTTCCTTGATATTATTTTTAAAAAAAAGTTTCAAGCTTCTTTTTTCTTCTCACAAGCAACGATTTTAGAAAAAATTGAATCCACGACTGAATTTTGAATTACCATTTTGGCATGAATTTTTTGGTTTTTCATCTGAATGAGATTTAATTTGGGCAATGGTAGGATTTGCAAGGAGAGGTTATAAGAGTATATCTTCCATTACAACTTTCCACATATCATAGGCTTCAAGATATGATTTCATTTTCACAGACCAAATAGGATAGTTTTCACAGTGAAAATTTTTGGGGCATTCAAAGAGAGATTGTTGCTTGTCATATTTTTAGGTTAAAAGTTTGTTGAAAAAAGCAGGAATTGAAAATAGTAACCCTAACGGGTTAAAATGGGTAGCCCTTACGGGTTAAAAATGGTATGGTAGTTCGTTGGAAGATTTCAGAGATCCCATAAGATCAATGAAGCTCTTGATACCATTGTTGGTGTTTTCTAAAAATGGAGCAACAAAAAGAATTGATTGAAATATCTCTCAATATTTTTATTAAGCATAATAGAACTTTAAATAGCCAACTTGATAACATAATGCAGAAAAATATGCATACAAAAAAGGCTAAATAATCTCAACAATTAAAACAACCTAACAAATATTTAAAAATCAAATGCATCCTAAAGATTGGTAACTTATTATGCTAAAAAAATGACTGCAGTAACAAAAGCAAACTGAACTTTGTCAAACAACCAACAGTGACATCTGCAGAAAGAAGGAGAAAACAGAAGCAAGTACCATTGAAGCCAAGAGAGAAACAAGCTCGGGTGAGGATGAATCTACACTTTGAGAAGTCTGAGCGACATGTATCTCACCATCTCGAGGGCACCAGTTCCTCTTAAAAAGAAGGTTTGGGTGCTGAAGTTGCTCGAGATTCTTGATTAAATTTTCATTTTTCCTATCGAGTACGTATCTTAGCCTTAAGTGCTTCTTGGACAAGTATAGGAGCCTCAAAGCAAGGACTTACATCTCCAGGAATACCTCCTAAGTGGTATTTAAGCCGATAAAAACTAAAAACTACTTTACCACAATAGTTTCACTTAATTCTTGACTTCTTTTGAACATAGTGTGGAAACTGATCAGAAGAAGTCAAGAATTAAGTGCAAGTATTGTGGTAAAGTTGTTTCTAGTTTTTATCAGCTTAAGTGCCACTAAAGAGGTATTCGTGGAGATGTAACTCCTTGCTTAGAGGGTCCTATACTTGTGAAAGAAGCACTTAAAGCTGAGATACTTGATAGAAAAAATGATAATCTAAACAAGAATTTTGAGCAACTTCAGCACCCAGACCTTCCTTTGAAGAGGTATTGGTGCCCTGGAGATAGTGAGACACGTGCCGCTCAGACTTCTAAAAGTGTAGATTCATCCTCATAAATAGATAATGATATACTAGCTAAGGTGAGCATAAACAAATGTATCAACGGGATAATTATATACAAGCTAGGGTAAGCATATACAAGGTCAAGTAAATGAAAGGGGTTGGTGGTGGTATCCAAATAGTCCACATAAAAAGGGATATTTAGGTTCTAAAAAGCACTTGTCTCCTAAATGGAATGCGCTAACCCCGAATAATATGATATACAAGTTTGATTCGGTGGAAGTGCTTGGCGACTACACTGACAAGGAATTAGGTGTCACAGGTCATCCATTATTCAAAGTACTTGGCTTCATGTTGATGTTCCGTCAGCATTTGGACCCCAAATACTTTCATAATTCGACGGAAGAGATGTTTCGCCTCTCTCTCTAGATCCCTTCATATATGCTCACCGGTCAAGAAGCACCAAATGCTCCCTCTAGTTGCTGGGAGTTGGATCCTGCAGCCCAACCGTTTAAAACTTCTTATGTGGAAATAGAGGCTCAGGGTAAAGAGGTTGCAGATACTTCAAACATAGGAAGGACATGTGGTGAAAGCAAAGACTTAGAAAAGTCCTATGTGATTGGAAACAACAACTTGACAAAGGGTGAAAGGACTCTTAGAGATTCCATGGTTGTTGTCAAACAGCGTAGAGTGATATATTCAGAAAGAAAAAGGAGAAA
>JAJOOD010014633.1:0-25610 GCA_029582525.1 Solanum tacnaense | reverse complement strand
TGTTAGGGTTTTGCCTTGATTTTCTTACCATATTTGAAATTTATTTTTTCTTAAAAGAAAAGACAAAACATTACCATAATTGTTTTTACTTTTCATGAAAGGAAAATATATTTTTCTTGTATATTTGGTTTATTATTTCCTTAGAGGAAAACTTAGGAGATCTATAAATTGAAGACTCCTCTTCTCATATCAAGAACACAAAAGAACATCTACAATGTAGTCAATAAAAAGTTTTGTTTATGGGGAGATTTTCTCCTAAACATATTTATGGTTTTTTAGTATTAGTTTTCAATATGTAGGTCGTTTGACCAAACCATATTAATAATATATTTTTAGTATGTTTTTATTCGTCGTCTGATTTGTCAACCATATGATTTGCAATTATAAGCTCCGCATGACGCCCTAATCTCCCTTCATAACCCAACACCCAGTTCTCTGGAAATCTTGGTAGATGATTATATTAGAATTAACAAAATAACATAATTCAAATTGAGGCATGAATCGTGTTTTTGAATTTGATGTGTTTTGCCTCTATCTTTTGAAAGCTTAAATGCCAAATCTATGTTACATTTTTTTTCTGCTTTAAATTTTAAAATTTGTCCTTGATTATTTATTTTATTTTTATTTCTTGTCTCTCTTTCAGCAAGCAAACTAATAAATCTGTCAATGCCGAGAATGTGACATGTAATGAAATGAGCGAACAACCCCGAACGGTGAACAAACTTTTGCAGAATATGAAGAAGATGTGCAGCATGGAGAGTTGACTAAGGAGTTTGAACATTTTGAGAATAAAGAAAAGCCAAATTTGGATGAAACTGAGACGATAAATTTGGGAGATTCAACAGAATTGGTGAGGGAAACAAGAATTAGTGTCCATTTGACTCCGTCCTAAAGAAAAGAACTTATTGATCTTTTGAGACAATACATGGATGTGTTCGCATGGTCTTATGATGATATGCCGGGTCTAAGCACGGATATTGTTTCACACAGGTTGCCAATCGATCCCTCTTGCCCCCCAGTAAAGCAAAAGCCGAGAAAGATCAAGCCTGATTTGAGTTTAAAGGTTAAGGAAGAAGTCTCTAAGCAATTTGATGTCAATGTCATCCGGGTCACCAAGTATCCCACGTGGTTGGCCAACATAGTGCCAGTGCCAAAGAAAGATGGAAAAATCAGAGTATGCGTAGATTATCGAGATCTCAACAAGGCTAGCCCGAAGGATGATTTTCCTCTCCCAAACATTCACATACTTATTGATAATTGTGCAAAGCATGAGTTGCAGTCATTGTTGATTGCTTTGCAGGATATCATTAGATTCTAATGGATGACGAGGACGCGGAAAAAACACATTCATCACGCCTTGGGGAGTATATTGTTATCGGGTAATGCCTTTTGGACTCAAGAATGCAGAGGCAACATATATGAGAGCTATGACTACCATATTTCATGATATGATCCATAAGGAGATTGAAGTCTATGTGGATGATGTCATCATCAAGTCACAGAAGAGCTCAAATCATATAACAGATTTAAAGAAGTTCTTTGACAGTTTAAGGCGGTACAATCTAAAGTTAAATCTCGCAAAGTGTGCATTTGTTGTCCCTGCCGGGAAGTTGTTGGGTTTCATCGTGAGAAGGAAAGGGATAGAGCTGGATCTTTCAAAGATAAAGGCTATTCAAGACTTGCCTCTTCCAAAAAGTCGAAAGGATGTAATGAGTTTTCTTGGGCACCTCAATTACATTAGTCGATTCATTGCACAATCTACTGTAATTTGCGAGCCAATCTTCAAGTTGCTGAGGAAAGATGCTGCAACCAAATGGACGGAAGATTGTCACAAAGCTTTTGACAGAATCAAGGAGTATTTATCTAGCCCATCAGTCTTGGTGCCCCCAGAATCTGGAAGACCATTGTTGTTATATTTGTTAGTGTCTGACAATGCATTTGGATGTGTGCTGGGACAACATGATGAAACTGGAAAGAAGGAGCAAGCTATATATTACTTAAGCAAAAAGTTCACTCCTTATGAAGCTCAGTATACTTTATTGGAGCGCACTTGTTGTGCTTTGACTTGGGTTGCACAAAAGTTAAGACATTATTTATGTGCATATACCACTTTTCTCATCTCAAGGATGATCCACTCAAGTATATATTTCAGAAACCTATGCCCACTGGAAGGTTGGAGAAGTGGAAAATTTTTCTATGTGAATTCGACATTGTTTATGTCACTCAAAAGGCCATCAAGGGACAAGCGCTAGCTGATCATCTCGCTGAAAATCCCGTGGATGAAGAGTACATGCCTCTTAAAACTTATTTCCCTGATGAAGAGGTTTTATTTATTGGAGAGCATATTTCCAAAGAATATCCCGGGTGGAGAATGTTTTTTATGGTGCTGCGAATTCTAAAGGAGTCGGTGCTGGAGCAGTGTTGATTTCGACTTATTGATTCATCAGGTTCAAGGCGAATGGAGCACCAAGAATGTGAAGATACTTCCATATTTGCTATGTGTGAAAGAATTGTGCAGGAAATTTGTCAAGATAGAATTCAAGAATATTCCTCGAGCTCAGAACGAGTTTGCAGATGCATTGGCAACCCTGGTTTCTATGATTCAACATCCAAACAAGAACTACATAGATCCCATCAAGGTCAATGTGCAGGATCAACCAGCCTATTATTTCCATGTAGATGAAGAACCGGATGGAGAACCTTGGTACTATTACATTAAGAGGTATCTCAGTGAATGAAACTATCCAGAAGGAGTAAACAATGTTCAAAAGAGGACACTTCGGAGACTCGCAAATATCTTTTTCCTAAGTGGAGAAATCCTTTATAGGAGGACTCCAGATTTGGGATTGTTAAGATGTGTTAACTCTCAAGAGGCAAGCAAGTTGATTGAAGAAATACATGGAGGTACATGTGGGCCACACATGAATGGTTTCACTTTGGCAAAGAAGATTCTACGAGCTGGATATTTTTGGATGACCATGGAAACAGACTGCATCCGTTTTGTGAGAAAGTGTCATCAATGTCAGATTCATGGTGATTTGATTCGGCTTCAACCGAATGAGCTAAATGTGATAAGTTCTCCTTGGCCCTTTGCAGCTTGGGGCATGGATGTCATTGGCCCTATTGAGCCAGCCGCCTCAAATGGACACAGGTTCATTTTGGTAGCTATGGATTACTTCACAAAGTGGGTAGAAGCATCTTCATACAAGTCTGTGACAAACAAGGTGGTGACAGATTTTGTTCGCAATAATATCATTTGTAAATTTGAGATCCCCGAGTCAATTATTACAGATAATGGAGCTAATCTCAATAGTGGCTTGATGTATGAGATATGCGAGAAGTTCAAAATTATTCATCGCAATTCCACTCCTTATCAACCTTAGATGAATGGAGCAGTTGAGGCCGCTAACAAAAATATCAAGAGGATATTGCGGAAAATGACTGATAACTACAAACATTGGCATGAGAGTTTGTCCTTTGCCCTTCTTGGCTACCGCACCACAATCAGGACTTTGACTGGGGCAACACCTTATCTTTTGGCTTATGGAACAGAAGCAGTGTTACCAATGGAAGTTGAGATACCATCTCTGAGTATCATCCAAGAAGCTGAGTTAAGTGATGCCAAGTGGACGCAAAACCGATATGAACAATTGATGCTCATTGATGAAAAAAGAATGAATGCAGTTTCTCACGGACAACTTTATCAACACAGGATGGCTAAAGCTTTTAACAAGAAAGTAAGATTGAGACAGTTTGAACCGGGACAATTGGTGTTGAAGCGAATATTCCCGCACCAAGATAAAGCTAAGGGAAAGTTTGCACCTAATTGGCAAGGACCTTACATGGTTCACCGAGTACTGACTGGATGAGCTTTGATTCTAGCAGAAATGGATGGTAAAATATGGCCAAAATCTATCACTGCAGATGCGGTTAAGAGATACTACATCTAGAGGTTTCTATTTCATTTTCTTGTAATCTTGTTGTCATGTATATAAACTACGCTTGGTATGATACCTATGGCGGGATACGTAGGAAATCCACATCGGATTTGGTCTTTTAGTAGGTTTTGCAAAATTTCCTTTCTATGTAACATGAACTACGCTTGGCCTGATACCTTTGGTGGGATACGTAGGCGGCATATATCGGCTTCCGTCACTTTATTAGAATTTTTTCATTTTCCATTTCTTTGTATAAAGTGAACTACGTATGGCCTGATTCCGTTCAGATACGTAGGCAACCCGAGCAGGGTTTGGCCCCTTTATTTCAATTTTAATTGTATCCTTAGGTTATGTTTGGCTTGGTGCCTTGATAGAATAGTGTGCATCCTATAGGAGGTTCAGTATCATCGTGACCAAAGGACGACACATCTCTTTCACAAAAATTGGGACAATTTTTAAGAGAATCATTGCAAGAAGATATCAAGATATTTTGAAGAGTATATGGTCAATCGAATCATCCGAAAGAAGAAAGACTTCAGATAAAGGACGTTCGCTCTGTTTCATGACATGTAACAATTTGAAGTTCGACAAAATTCTTTATTGATATACATATACGTATATAATTTTATCTTATTTTCAAATATGATTTTCAATCAAATATTTTCTTTTTATTTATTTTCTTGTTATTCATTTAACCAAGATTTAGAATGGACGGAGGTTATGAGTCCAAGCAAAGCTGGAAGAAAGAAGTATGAAGAGCCAGACCTTCAAAGTCAACGCGAATCAACCTCCCCCAAAACTTATATTTTTTCTTTGAGTGCAGGTTTATCAGGATTACCAGAAGCTGAGAAGTCAATAACATCCATAACATCGAAAGGACTATATGTCGAGTGGTTTGAATTACTTACTTATAAATTTATAATTCGAAAACTTATAAGTAAAGGTTTATACATTTTCAAATGTGTTGATCCATCCGATATTTCATGTTTCCATGTTGAAGAAATGCATGGGAGATCCTTCACTTATCATACCAATTGAAGATATTGGTATCAATGATAGTTTGTCTTATCAGGAGATCCCTGTTCAGATTCTAGATCGTCAAGTTTGCAAGTTGAGGACCAAAGAAGTAGCGTCAATCAAAGTTCTTTGGAGAAATCAGTTTGTTGAGGAAGCTACTTGGGAAGCTGAGGAGGATATGAAGAAGAGATATCAACATCTCTTTGATCCCGGAGAAATTCCAGATCAAGGTACTAATTCTCTTCTTAGTACTCTTTAATTTATATACTTGATGTGTTAGATTTGCTTGTTGGGTGTTTGAGCTAAATCTTAGATGTTACACCCTTAGCCTAATAAGAGTAATCTCATTCGAGGACGAATGTTCCCAAGGGGGAGATATTGTAACATCTCGCTAATTGAAAGAACTAGAAAGAACTAGAATTAGAAAGAGTCATTTTTGGAAAGAATGAAAAATCTGGAAAATTGGTTAAGTTATATTAAGTTTGAGTTTTTGGTCAACTTCAAATAACCATAACTCCTATCTCAGGATAATTTAGGTGTGCTTCCAGATACCGTAGGAAAGATCTTGGAATTATCTTTCCAAATCCACCAAGTTTGAGCAATTACGAGTTCATATGAGTAAGATATGCCCATTAAAGTTGGGTTGTTTAGATAAGGAAAGTCTAATCCGGATTTTGGAAGGGTATTTTGGTCTTTTCCATACCCAATTAATTTATTTCGTTTTTAGGTAATTACTTAGGGGTCTAAACTGAAAATTTTCAGTTTACCCTTTTGAAATTTGGGTTAAAGTTTTGAGAGAAAAGAAAAGAAGAGGAGAAAGGAGAAGAGGAAGCAAGGAATCGTCAAGTTCTTGAAGCTAATGTCGTGGATTTCGTCAAGGGGCGATCCCTATGAGGTATGTGAGATCACATAGCATTGAGTTAGTTCATCCACGCGCCAATCATGATTCAATTTGGCGAAGTTGTGTTATTTTGAAAGCAAATATTATGAGTTCTTGATGATAATTCGTTTGAAATCTTGTGGGTTCTTGTTATTGAAGTTTCTTGAGTTTGATTCATACAATTATGTGTGATTTTGAGTAGAATATATTGTATTTTGAGCATATAGGCAATTCTAAGCTAGCGTTTGGCCATAGATTTCCAGATATTCTTGGCAAATATTATTTTTTTTGAAAATTTGAGTGAAATTTCACCATGTGTTTGGCCATAGTATTTGGGAAATATATTTCACCTTCTTAGAAAATATGATTTATACCCATAAGGTTTAAAAACTATAAAAAATAACCATAAGTTTGTATTACAAGTCAATTGGATCTTCGTTGCAACAAATAACAAGTAGTGTCCGAGCAATGTGGTAGTTTGGAGTGAGTGCAACAAGCATCATTCCATACATCGTGAAGTAAACAAAGCACATGACTTTGTTACCCTGAACCGATTGTTCATCATTTTCATCAACAACCATATCATCACTTTCATATTCTCTGAATATTTCATCACTACTTTGGTGTTCACGTAAAAAATTATGTAATACAACGCAAACAACTACTATAGAGGGTGTTTTTGAAAAAGATAAAAGTTTGGTGTAAAATTTCAATTTTCAAAAGATCCCAAATAATGAGATTTGGCCCAAATACTAGAAAAAACTAGTATTTGGGAATTTGGGATATTTGCCAAAAATATTTGCCAAATAATGGCAAATTGTATGGACAAACACTATTTGCCAAATTTTCCCCCAAATATTATTTGGGAAATCTATGGCTAAACGGTCCCCAAGTGTTTGGGGAAAAAACCAAGTGAAATTAGAGGGTTTAGAGTTGAAAAATGAAGGAGAAAAATTGGAGTTTTCTAGGCTGGGGTCTGGGGCGCCGCGCCACCCAGAGCGCCCCACTTCAGTGTCTGAAGTTTAGGCTCTGGGGAGACGCGCCAACTAGAGCACCACAACTTCAGTTCTGAAGTTTGGGCTCTGGCGCCCTGCGCCTCTCAGAGCGCTAGGGACGCCAGTTCTCCCACCTTTTCCCATTTCTTTCCGTACTAGTTCCTTAGCAACATACCTATGTTTTCTAGTTGATTTCTAAACTCTAAGGTACGTCTAAATATCATGAAATTATCCATAAACATGAGATCATGAACCTTGAATCCATAATTCAATTCAAGGAAAGTTAAGAGTCAAGTCAAGAGAAGTTCATAGAGTTTTCCAAAGGTCTTTTACAAACGTTTGAACTTTGTTTTAAGACTTAAGCTTTGAGTTGAGTAAAGAGTAAGATTAAAGTTCATTTCTTCAAAGATTATACAGGAAATAAGTATTCCCAAGAGTTAAAATGTTTTCACATTTGAGCAAGAAAGGAAACACCGATTTCCAAGAAAGTCTTTGAGCTGGTTTTTGAGTAATTATCTCAAATCAAAGAAAGAGTTTTGTGTTTAAAACATATGAGTTGAGTATATTTTGGGAGTAGTATTGAGCACCGATATGGGGACGCGAGTTCATAATAACTCAAGTCTCCGTAAACCATGTAGCCATCATGGGTAGAAAGGATCATACTTTTTAGATGATTCCTTAGTGCTTTTTAGCATAGACTAGTGGATCCACTTAGTTGAGGCGTCCTATATGACAGCAAAGTATAGGACAGTTCTGGTAGCGTGGGTGAGACGTTGTATCATCACTTAGGCTCATAGTGATGGTTGTCAGTTAGAGAAACTCCCACAATATTATATTACTTTATTATATGAGTAAATTGAGTTGTAATTATATCTCTTTAATACATTGAGTTATCACCTATTATTTTAAATGCTTTGTATAAACTACACCCTTATTGTTGTTTTTACTTTGTATTTGAGTTGAGTTATTCATGAGTTAAGTAAAGCCAAGGTAAGTGTTCTTTTCAGATTCATTTCAAGCTTATGTCTTGTTTAGTATTCCTCTCGCATACTCATACATTCAATGTACTGATGCCATTTGGCCTGTATCATTTTATGATGCAGACACAGGTCACCAGGATTAGCATACAGCGCCTCGTTGATCCAGTTGAGCACTGAGAGTCAGTTGGTGAGCCTTATTGCTTTTCGGAGGACTCCTTTTACATTGCTTTAGTATTTCAATTGTTAGGATGATCGGGGCTCTTGTCCCGACATCCCTCTTTGTTTTAGAGGCTTCATAGACGAGTAGTCATAGTTCTTTAGTCTTGTATTTTCAGATGTTTTGCTATAGGACTTGAGTTGCCATCTATGGTTAGTTTGACTGTTTTATCCTTAAACGTTCTGACTTTAAATTGAGACAGTAGTTTTATAAATGCATTTGATCATTTTAATAATGCTTAAAGTGTTCCGCTAAGAGTCTAGCCAGGTCAAGGGTTCACTTGGGGCCAGAAATGGTTCTCAAGTGCCAGTCCTGCCCAGGGTGTAGGCTCGGGGGGTGACAGCCCTGGCGGGAATAATCCCGCCCTGGCGGCTTGCACGGAAACAGTGAGTCGAATTAAGAGTTTCAAACCCCCATTTCACAACACACCTTCAACCCATGACACTCAGAAACTACCCGTTCACGCTAAGATCAGTTTCGAGAGTTCTACTCGCCTGAATTCAATTTTGTAAAGTCATACGGGTTCCTTAACGTCTTAGCTATCTACTCATGTAGTCAAATGCATTATTAGGTCTCTATTCGCTACCAGATCTTCCTAGAACTCACTGACTCCGATTTCGTCCAATTCTGGACTAGGCTAAGAAATTTCCAAGTTACTACTCAAAAAAATTTTGGCCCCAATTCTTTTTCCGTTGGCTTTTCTCTAACGATAGAATCAGGTCGTTACAAGAGTTTATTTTTATCAAGTGTTTGGTTAAATGTTTTCCACCTCATCTTTTGTTTGGATTAAAACTCTTTAAAAATCTTCTTTCCAATTATATCCTTTTGAATTATCATGTAATTGGGTCAAGGTAGATAATAACCAAACAATATTATTTTTTAATGGCCTTCTAACTAGCTATGAGAAGAACAATTTCGTTGTCATGTTTGCTATTTTTTCACTTGAATTATTTGAGGATAAATAATTGTCATCTTAATAAATTGATCATCACAAAATGTCAATTTTCAATTTTAAAAGGATAAATAATCTACTTTTAAAATCGAAAAGACGGTCAACAAATGGTAAAATTGAATAAACCATCTACATTTACACATAAAAATTGCAAGTTATAATTTAAATATGTATGTAATTTTTTAAATTATTCAAAATAAAAATAATTAGAAAACCACACAAATATATATATATATATATATATACATTCACTTAAGATCATAAACGTCATGTAGTGATATATTTGTCTTTTTAATTAGTAAATGTTAAATGACTCACATTTCAAATTTGTATTGGATTTATTTAGTAACAAACAACTCTCCCTAAATAATTTGTAAGCTAATTTATTTAAATAAATTTACTAGTACAAATATAAAATATAAAATCAAGAAAATAAATAAAATAATTAAAATGATTTGAGGGATATTTTTGTCTTTACATAGACTTATCCCATGATATTATATCCTATGTATTACTAATACCTCTAAATGGAAGGTATTAGTAAAACATCCTATAATACCATGTAGGATGTATAACTAATCTATGGATTAGTTATACATAGGCTCAAATTCCTACCAAATATAGTACTAAATAATACCATACATAATACATGGGCAATTTCTTCTAATGCGTTTTAAAATACTAGTTCTTCTATTATAACTAGATGTAATATGCTTGTGCAAGCACGGGACCCAACAAATTGAGGTTGTATGTATAAGGTGTACTGTTTATTCTTGAAGTAATTGTCATTTCATAAGTTCCAAATAATGAAACTTAAAATTGGCAAAATACAAGTTCAATTCAGAGGAAAATAAAATTAAAAAATCAAAAATATACATCACAGAAATATTTGTCTATAAGCAACACAGCAAGAATGATACACAAGATTCTTGGGTGATCAATTTATCGGTTGCTTGCATATCACAACTCATATAAACACAACACTATAATCTTCAATATCAGAGACACGTGTTAAGAAAACATGACTGCATCAACAAAATTATGTTTTTTGTTCATATTAATCTTTGAGTTCCATATTAGTAAAGAGGTAATACTTATTAGTGAACAACACATATTCAGTTATCTCTAATTTTCTCATTATGCCATAACAGAGAGCCTAGAGGATCCATCCAAGATCTTAATTGAATTGAAGAGTCAACATTACATTCAACACAAAGGGAGATATGAAAAGATCTAAGAGTGTGATGTCCTTATTTTCATTATATACTAATTTAGTAATTACCAACTTTGAGAAAACTTGTTATAAGTGCCATTTAGGATTTATATACTCAAATATTTTTACCACCGGGTGATTACATAAATATCCCGCAAAAGTATCATATTGTAGCTAACTGTTTTAAGTTAAAGAAATCAATTAAAAATGAAGCCTTGAAACCAGAAAAATTACCGCAATGACCAGCAAATTTGGTTATTTTTTCCCAAAAGAAACGTGTATGATTAAAATTGAAGATCATTTGAATTTTGAGGTGGTTGGATACTAACTAACCCTAAATTTGGTTAGTTAAAGATAATAGTTATATTGAATTTATATTTGAAAATAAGAGCACTTGTATTATGATGATTAAATATTTATTTATCGATACTTAAATAATTGCTTATGATAATAATGAAATAACAGAAAATGTTGTGAATATATTCATATTATAGTAAATGACTATCATGGGTACCGTGTTGTTGGTACTCACCTTTGCTTCAATACTTGTGTAGGTGCCGAGTCCAGACCTGTGTGATCTCTTCCTCCTTCTATTGATCTCGAGGCTCGTCAAGGACTTGAAGAGGTAGCTGCTTGTCATTCAGCGGACCTTCTTTTTCCTTTTCTTATACTTTGTTCTATTTGAGAAACAAAGATTGAGACTTGTACTTATTTCTTAATTTCACAATCAAATTTTAGAGGTTTTAATAGAAGACTAGTTTTTCGCTTTATCTTGTCCCTATTTTTACTATTTTCCGCTTTTATTTCGTTTTCGTGGGTTCACATAGACTTGTATTGGTGGAAAGAAACAAGTGTCATCACGTCCACTTTTGGGTCATGACATGACGTTAGTCATAGTAAATATAAAACTCCCCAAAACCACCCATAATCACCCAAGAACATTTTGTTGAAGAGAAAGGGAAATCTAGGGTGAATTTTGATAGTTTTTCATCAGAAATCTTCGAAAAGGCGAGCAATTCAATCCCTCTACCTCGCTATTTTAATTTCTTGGCCTTAGATGCTGTAATTATAGACCTAAGAGAGGGTTTGGGTTCATCTTAAGGCGGGAAAAATTCAGGTTTACGATGATTTTACGGTGTAAGACCTTAGGTTGTTATAAACACATTTGTTCTTGATTTATTTACCGTAATTCATTAATGCAATCAAGAATTGGTAACTTTAGGCGAATTAGTGGGGGAATAACCCTTGTTTGGGTGAAAAATCTCGAGATTGGTTTAGAATTTGGGACTAGGATATAAACCAGAAATAATTAGGCCAATTGTGATTGATTTTGTACTATATTATTATTTTAGACCGAGAACAAGCTAAAAGTTTCGCAAAAAGGGTCAAAGGTTCATGATCAGACTTCTGCAATAACTGTTTGGTGCCCAGGCAGGCTAGGCCTTTTTAACTGAATAGTTAAACCTGTCTTTACTTACATTATATTATATCTTATGGATTAAAGGAAATTGCATGTATAGGCCTTAAGAAACGAAGTCTGAATGATTGAAAATGTGGCTAGTTGAGTGTCACGACCCGAGCCTACACCCTGGACGTGACACGGCGTACAAGACTCCGAAAAGCCTCATACAAGCTTCATATCATTAATAACATAAGATAATCGAAATAGTGCAGAATTAAAACCTTTCTTTAAATCCATATAATCGAAAAACTTCATTTAAAACAACAGAAGTCTACTAGTCTCACATGGCCATCTAAAAACAATCTTCGAAACAAAAGTAGGGCCACGACCCTTTACAATAGAAAGTCTAAAATAGTCTATTACAATAAAAAAACATGAAACATCAAAAGTACTTATCCTCGAATCCATGAGGACATACCACTAATCTTGGAAGAACTCAATCCAAGCCTTTTGCCACGAGGGGAATCAAATTGAGTGTCAATCCCTACACTTTGTAGAAAATAGAAGAATATGGGTTAGCACAATTAAGTACTAAGTATGATAGTCATGCAAAAACCATGTTTAAAACAAACATTTTGGTTGAAAACCATGCATATGCCAATTTTGAGAAACTATGATGAACTTTAGCAAAAAGGATTAAGATACAAGTACAAGCATCATATAAGTCATTTCATTACATTAGAACATAATCAACATATAAGTCATTTCATCATATTAGAGCCTTCACCTTAAGTAACCCCAAACTATACTTTGTGCAATGTATGAATAGTGTCGCATACAACCATCCATACCAAGTACCACATTAAAGCCACCAAAAGTGAACTTACCATTCTTCCTTTTCATCATTGGACAATACTCATACATAAGGAACATAAGCATTTCATAAGTTATAACGAAGGAAGTAACTCATAATACAATCCAAGTAATGAATGCATCATCACATTAAGCATATAAGTCAACATTATTCATTAGCTTCATTAAGAGCACATTCGTTTCATTTAACATTATAACATAAAGGAACACACAATCACTACACTCAAAGCCTACTTGTGCAATGCATAGATGACATCCCATACTACCACCCATACTAAGTAGTGCATTCTTGAGAAGCCATAGTTTATTAACATTTTTTGTGGGGGTAAGCCTTAACCGACATAGACCACGTGAGTAATTCATGGAATCCCGGTTTCACCCTCACCGGATAAGGGATTCCTACTTTCCTAAGGTAGAACCGTTAACATTTAGCTTAGGTGGATACACTAGCTAATATCTTATGTGGGCACATAGTTATGGGATAGGGAGATTGCTACTAAATACCTTGCCTCAACTCACGGATGAGCATCCATCTCAAGAGATTGTTACTAGACACCTCACCTCAACTCCCAAATGAGCATCCATCTCAATTCATATCCACTCGGTGCTTAGCATTATTCCCCACGGAGTACTTAACATTCATTACTTTAGTCATCATTATGGGATAAGAGATTGTTACTAGATACCCCCGCATCAACTCATGGATGAGTATCCACCTCAAACCCAACATTCATTAAAATGGGATATAGAGATTGTTACTAGATACTCCGCCTCAACTCACGGATGAGCATCCATGTCAATCCAACATTCATTCATTGGATAGCTCATAGATTCATAGATGAGAATAGCCTTTCAACTAAGAATCCTCATATTGTGAGAAAGTCCTTTCACAACATGTCATTATCATTCATTAGTGTACAATTAAGAATAACCTTTCAATCAACACATCATCATTAACATAATCTTAGAAATTTCATTCATTCTTCATTCATGAATGTGTGAGTATGTGAGAATAACCTTTCACATATGTCATCATCATTCATAGGTGTTAAATTGAGAATAAACTTTCAATACTAACACAATTGCATTCTAAATATAATCATAATACTTTCATTGAGATCACACACATATTCTTCACATCATGATCATACATAATCCTTCATGAAATAGCCCTTCAAGGCTATGAATCAATCTCAACCCAAACATCTAGAATATTACATTAGATAAGGGAATTAACATGATTCAAATTCTAATTCAATATAAACATAAACAATTCAACATACATTCATGATCAATCAATTCCCAATCACAATTCACAAATTAGGATTTTGGGGAAAACATGGGTTCATAGGGGAATTTCATCTTAATTCATCATTAATTCATCAATTCCACCTTAAATCATCATATATAAACATTTGAAAACATTTTGGAATTGAACCCATGCATAGATTGAAAACCCTAGCTTTTTGGGGGAATTTAGAAACTTGAAATCATCTTTTGATAAGGCTCCTTGAATGAAACTTAATCAAGGATGAAGACTACCATACCTTTTAGGGAATAACTCCACTAAAAATTGAGTGATAATGGTGAGATCTTGAGCTTGAAAGCTTGAATCCTTCACCTCCAATGGTGGTTTCTAGAGAGAGGATATTTGGTTCTATTTTGTGTTTTGAAAGAATGAATTGGAAAAGGTGTTAAATACTTTTAAAACCCTTAAAATACTTTAATTAATCAATAATAACCATCCCCTAACTTAACTAAACTTAAAAGCAATTTACCAAACCACCCCTCACTTGGCTGTGTCTTGGACAACAACACAGGCATGACCTACGCCCCATGACCTACAGACCGTAGGTGGGCTCAAGCCCCGTCCTGCAGGTCCGTGGTTTGGGGCTGGGACTTGCCATTTGGGACCTTGACCCACGGAGGCCATCCACGGGGCGTGGATGGACCTACGGGGCGTAGGTCCCATCCGTGAGTCCTCCTCAATTTGACAGCTTTTTGGTTTCTTGGGTGTCTTGGGGGTTAGGCTTTAAGGTCCTTCTCAAGGACCCCTTGGTTGATCCATGGGGAGTCACACCTTGATGTTTAACCCCTAAACCCCTCAACCTAAGCTCGGGACATCAATTACCAACTCAAAACCGCATAACAAACTCAAAACCAAACTCGTTAGGCTCTAGTTTCATTTACTAGTTTTTCGGGTAGTTACATTATCTCCCCCTTAGGAACATTCGTCCTTGAATAACACTTTAAACACTTACGGGAAATAGAGACTCAAGACTAGCAACCCATCATGCATGCAACATCATAAACAATGCACAAAACTAGGAGGAAACATCAACTCAATCTCAAACATACTCAATGCAACACAAGGAAGTAGGAACTACACCTACAAACTCATTATGCATCAAAACTTTAACATTTCTTATTTCATTGGAGGAATTACCTTCTCCAACTCAAATCATTCTCATCATAACATCATTAAGCACCTTATGCAATTACTCTTAAAAGCATATTTAGGCATGTTCAACAATTCACCTCATGAAGCATATAGGCAAGTCATACTAAATGCACATCAACATGAGGAACATAATTAATAAAACTCATTTTCTCATTTAAACATAAATTCATCAAGAACATGCATAACATAAGGTGACCATGGAAACACATAATCACGCATGACTCCAAAACATGAAACAAGCTACAAGGAACTCTTGGTCTCAAGCTTGAATAGGAATAGAAGAAAGTGATAAGGATATCAAAAACTCTCAACAACCTTACTATTCAACATACCATCTCCCCCTTAGGAGTAAACCCATATCAAGGCTAACATGAAAAACAACATAGGGACCTTAACAAGACATTCACAACTATAATGAACTATCAACATACCGGTGCCTTCATCCGAAAGAGCAATTTTGCCCTCTTTAGACCGACGTGCATAGAAACGACAATAATTTGGAGGGATAGGAACCATACCATCAGTAGAAGCTTGCTTGGCCTCTCTTCCTTTTACCGAGAGTGTTAGGAAATCTCTCATCTAATGACCCTTCTTACTACACCCAAAGCAACCATCGGTGCTGGCAAGACACTTACCCAAATGTTGCTTCCCATACTTGGCACATATAGATCTTTCAAAAGAAGAGCCATCTCCATTTCCTCCTTGAGAATTAGAGTTGGACACCCTATCCTTGTTGATCATTGGGTAATCTTGGTTGTAGGACCTCTTTTTAGACCTTGGTTGACCTTGGTCATCGGACCTAGTTCTCTTTAACTCCCTATTATTTCTCTTAAGTTTGGACTCCTCAATAGATTGAGCATATACCATGAGCCTAGAAATATTAATGTCATTATGGAGCATTGTCGTACCACACTCTTCCTCAACTAGGTTGAAAACTCCCGTTACAAATCGACTCGTCTCATCTCTTGGGTTAGACACCAAAGATGGAGCATACTTAGACAATTGGGTAAATTTCAAGGAGTACTCTTGCACACTCATGTTACCTTGCCTAAGGTTGATAAACTCTTCCATCTTAACCTCTCTCTTCTCACGGGGGAAGAACCTACCAAAGAATGTTTCCTTGAACACTTCCCAATCTATAGGCCCCCGCTCCTACCAGCCTATTACTTTTCCATTAAGTGCACCACTCTTGGGCAACGTCCTTCAATTGATAAGCGGCTAGTTCTGCTTTTTCTATAGAAGTCACCCTGTAGCATTCACTATCTTATACGCCTCATCCAAAAACTCTTGGGGATCCTCTCCCACCTTGGAACCAAGAAACATCGGAGGGTTCACCCTCACAAAGTCTCTTAACCTAGAAGACATAGTGCTCACAATGGGGTTCACATGAGTCTCAATACCCCTAGTAGGTTGGGCCGTCATAGCTTGGGCTTGAGTAGTTACGGCTTGAGCCATCATCAAAAGAGCCGACCTAACTTCTTCATTGGTCATGGTCGGAGCATCAACCGGAACTTGATTGCCTTGAGGAACTTGGTCACCTTGAGGACCTTGGGGAGGAACTCCCTCATTCACAATCTCCTCCTCCATCCTTCTTGCGTTGGCCCTTCTTGTATTCATATCCTATTATAAACACAAGAGAAGGGTTAGGAAAATGACACTTATAGAGCTAAACTCTATGGCATGACTTCAAGAATAATGAAAGAAGTGTAGCTTTCTAACGTCCTATAGCCTCTCATTCATAAATGTGTCGCGACTCACACCCATGAACAAGACTCTACTAGACGTGGCTTGTGAGACATCAATCCTAAAAACCACTCTCAAAACCTTGTGCTCTAATACTATGTTTGTCACGACCCGAGCCTACACTTTGAACGTGACACGGCGTACAAAACTCTGAAAAGCCTTATACAAGCCTCATATCATTCATAACATAAGATAATCAAAATAGTGCAGAATTAAAACCTTTCTTTAAATCCATACAATCGAAAAACTTCATTTAAAACAGCGGAAGTCTACTAGTCTCACATGACCATCTAAAAACAACCTTCGAAACAAAAGTAGAGCCACGACCCTTTACAATAGAAAGTCTAAAATAGTCTATTACAATAAAAAAAACATGAAACATCAAAAGTACTTATCCTCGAATCCATGAGGACATACCACTAATCTTGGAAGAACTCAATCCAAGCCTTTTGCCACGAGGGGAATCAAATTGAGTGCCAATCCCTACACTTTGTAGAAAATAGAAGAATATGGGTTAGCACAATTAAGTACAAAGTATAATATCCATGCAAAAACCATGCTTAAAACAGACATTTTGGTTGAAAACCATGCATATGTCAATTTTGAGAAAATATCACGAACTTTAGCAAAAAGGCATAAGATACAAGTACAAGCATCATATAAGTCATTTCATCACATTAGAACATAATCAGCATATAAGCCATTTCATCATATTAGAGCCTTCACCTTAAGTAACCCCAAGCTATACTTTGTGCAATGTATGAATAGTGCCCCATACAACCATCCACACCAAGTACCACATTAAGGCCACCAAAAGTGAACTTACCATTCTTCATTTTCATCATTGGAAAATACTCATACATAAGCATTTCATAAGTCATAACAAGGAAGTAACTCATAATACAATCCAAGTAAAGCATGCATCATCACATTAAGCATATAAGTCAACATTCTTCCTTAGCTTCATTAAGAGCACATTCATTTCATTTAACATTATAACATAAAGGAACACACCATCACTACTCTCAAAGCCTACTTGTGCAATGCATAGATGAGATCCCATACTACCACCCATACTAAGTAGTGCATTCTTGAGAAGCCATAGTTTATTAACATTTTTTGTGGGGGTAAGCCTTAACCGACATAGACCACGTGAGTAATTCATGGAATCCCGGTTTCACCCTCACCGGATAAGGGATTCCTACTTTCCTAAGGTAGAACCGTTAACATTTAGCTTAGGTGGATCCACTAGCTAATTTCCTATGTGAGCACATAGTTATGGGATAGGGAGATTGCTACTAGATACCCCCACCTCAACTCACTGATGAGCATCCATCTCAAGAGATTGTTACTAGATACCCCGCCTCAACTCTCGGATAAGCATCCATCTCAATTCATATCCACTCGGTGCTTAGCATTATTCCCTACTGAGTACTTAACATTCATTACTTTAGTTATCATTATGGGATAAGAGATTGTTACTAGATACCCCGCCTCAACTCATGGATGAGTATCCACCTCAAACCCAACATTCATTAAAATGGGATATAAAGATTGTTACTATATACTCCGTCTCAACTCACGGATCAGCATCCATCTCAACCCAACATTTATTCATGGGATAGCTCATAGATTCAAAGATGAGAATAGCCTTTCAACTAAGAATCCCCATATTGTGAAAAAGTACTTTCACAACATGGCATTATCATTCATTAGTGTACAATTGAGAATAACCTTTCAATCAACACATCATCATTAACATAATCTTAGAAACTCCATTCATTTTTCATTCATGTGTGTTTGAGTATGTGAGAATAACCTTTAACATATGTCATCATCATAGGTGTTAAATTGAGAATAAACTTTCAATACTAACACAATTGCATTCTAAACATAATCATAATACTTTCATTGAGATCACACATATATTCTTCACATCATAATCATACATAATCCTTCATGAAATAGACCTTCAAAGCTATGAATCAATCTCAACCCAAACATCTAGAATACTATATTAGATAAGGGAATTAACATGATTCAAATACTAATTCATTATAAACATAAACAATTCAACATACATTCATGATCAATCAATTCTCAATCACAATTCACAACTAAGGATTTTGGGGAAAACATGGGTTCATAGGGCAATTCCATCTTAATTCATCAATTCCACCTTAAATCATCATATAAAAACCTTTGAAAAAGTTTTGGAATTGAACACATGCATAGATTGAAAACCCTAGCTTTTTGGAGGAATTTAGAAACTTGAAATCATCTTTTGATAGAGCTCCTTGAATGAAACTTAATCAATGATGAAGACTACCATACCTTTTAGGGAAGAACTCCATGAAAAATTGAGTGAGAATAGTGAGATCTTAAGCTTGAAAGCTTGAATCCTTCACCTCCAATGGTGGTTTCTAGAGAAAAGATATTTGGAGAGGGTGGGAGGATTCTATTTTGTGTTTTGAAAGAATGAATTTGAAAAGGTGTTTTAATACTTTTAAAACCCTTAAAATACTTTAATTAATCAATAATAACCATCCCCTAACTTAACTAAACTTAAAAGCAATTTACCAAACCACCCCTCACTTGGCCGTGTTTTGGACAGCAACACAGACATAACCTACGCCCCATGACCTACAGACCGTAGGTGGGCTCACGCCCCGTCCTACAGGTTCGTGGTTTGCGGCTAGGACTTGCCATTTGGGACCTTGACCAACGGAGGCCATCAACGGTGAGTGGATGGACCTACGGGGCGTAGGTCCCATCTGTGAGTCCTCCTCAATTTGACAGCTTTTTGGTTTCTTGGGGGTTAGGCTTGAAGGTCCTCCTTAAGGACCCCTTAGTTGATCCTTGGGGAGTCGTACATTGACGTTTAACCCCTAAACCCCTCAACCTAAGCTCATGACATCAATTAACAACTCAAAACCCCATAACAAACTCAAAACCAAACTCGTTAGGCTCTAGTTTCACTTACTAGTTTTCCGGGTCGTTACATTGTGGTTAGGTTGATGGTAGATTTAACTAGTTATTGTTGAATTTATGATATTTGTTGGGTGTTATTCTAGGAAAGATAATTGTAGGTGATTGGAATATGATCTGAAATTATCTAGAAGGATTTCTTTGGGTGATGGTTGTTTGTCTTCCAAGTTACGTAATGTGTGCATGATAACTGTTTTATAGTATTACTTGTACAATGCATGTTGGGAAAAACATAAGGGGTAAATGTGAAATTAATGACATCATGTTGATAGTCTCATGTAATGAAATTGTTTAATATACTTGTGGCTTCAAATGTTGTTGTTCCTTGTGATTGTGCATGTTGTTTGTGATTGGTGATTGACTCGTGTACCACATTAGTACAGGTTTATTAATGGTTGGCTCAAATATCGCACCTGGTATGAGATATCATATGATTGGCTTGAGTACCACACCGGTATACTAACAATGATTGACTCAAGCATCACACTGGTACACTAACAGTTTATGTGTGGGTACTATGAGAGAACCGAGTTTACTTCCTTGTAATTGGATGGTTACATGTTGGTCCATGAGTGGTCGGACTTGTGTTTAAATGTTGGGATGGTTCTTTTGTAGATCAAGTTTGCATCACTATGAATGATATTTTAGGGATCTTTGATGAGCCATGTTACTTAAACGGTGTGATGAATCAAGTATGACTTGTTATGTTGAGGTTGTTCATATTTATTGTGCATCTTATTTCAGGGTGACGAATGAGAGTCTAGGGTATGCTATACTTGTGATTATAATTATATGTTATCTATTTTGCTCAGTTATGGTTACTAGGTCAAGATGATGACCGAGAGTCTGGTGCATAGTTTAAATGTTGGGACTAGTTATAATTGTTCGGTGTTTAGAACATATACTGATAAGGGGGATTTGAGTCATAGTGCTTTAGTAAGAGTCTTACATGTGGTTTACAAAAATGGTTCAAGGTCCAAGGTGTTGGAACGAGAACTTGAGGGAGAGTAGTAGGTTGGTTAACAAAGTTAGTAGCGGTCTGATATTTGAAGAATCTCTATGTGACAAAAGGGTTAAGTTATGATCTGATATGAATGTGGAATGACCTAGATAGTGAAGTTGACAGTGGAAGGAGGGGGAGTGACATGAGATAGAGCATATGAATTCCAAGAAATACTGCTTGTGGCAAGAGCGATGATTGAAAGGTTCGGGTCCTAATTTATCTTCAAGTTGCATATTTCTTTTGCTTAATTACATGACATTATGTGGTGAATTTGGGACGGATGATACCTACTTGTACGTGTTGTGTGTACTTACACTACTCTTGCTATACCACTTGGCATAGTCTGATTGTAGGATTCAGTGATGTTTCATAGATGAAAACGAAGATGATCTCCGTGAGCTTCTACTCTTCTTTCCTTATGGTGGTAGTTGTGTTTTATTTCTTTCATAAATTGTATACTCTTTAGAAGCTCTTGTACTTTTTTAGACTAGTTCCTTGTGGGAGGGATCAATGTATTTTCTTTTCAAAGGTGTTTTTATTTGACAAATTGTAAATATTTCAATATATATAAATAGGTTGTTTAGTTTAATTTTGATTTATTTCCGCATGGCATGATTTAAGTTGGGTGATAAGGATTCTCCTATCCATGTGTTAGAGTAGGTGTTCACACGACCCGATGGATTAGATCGTAACAATGTTACCTCAAATAATTGTGTCATTGTACGTTCCTGTATTTGACTAATAAGCAACATCCATAACTTTTTTTTTTTGGTTGAAAAGGAGTTAATTTATTTATATATAATATACATCCATACAATCCAGGTGGCTAGAAGCATTACAATCAGCTTGAATACTAGGTAAATTAGCTACTAAGGCTATACTATCCGAAGATGGAGGAGGCATGTCAAAGGTCTGAAAATTTGCTCCCTTCTTTCCAGCATCTATAGTATTCGTGCTGAACAAAGAAGTAGCTGCCCGCACCATATTACAAAATACAGGAATAATTACTATATTATCAACTAGAGTTAAACTCTGGAGCAATGCCCTGCATTCAAGGATTATGTTAGAAAAATAATCGTTCCCTTCGTAAATGAGCACAAGGATGTGTGATGAGTCTGTTTCTATTTGAAGTGGTGTTAACATGTGTCTATCTGCCATTCTTAATCCCATTAGGAGAGCTAATATTTCATATTCTCAATCATAATTATAATATGTTCTTTCTTAAAATAAGTTGATATGACATTTTTAAACTCTTTGATATTCTTGGCAAGTGCTACGATGTATTAAAGCATAAGCAAAAAAAGTTGTAGAGAGGATCTGCAAGAAGAAACGTTCAGTAAAGATGTAATGACTTTGGATAGTAGTGAAGAAGGGTTTATGTGAAGTTGGCATGCCATTTTGATTTTATAAATGAATGAGGTTAACAGAGAAAGGATAAATTTGAGCAGTTCTTATAACATTAAAGCATGTATGGATCGATAGTATAACATATAATAATATTAAATATTTTTCCATAAGCAAAGGAATTTTTTATTCTTTTTTCTTTATTATACAAAGAATGTCAGTATTGCAAAATCAAACCAGAAGGGGAATCTTGTAAATATTTTAAAGCTAATTAAGAAAAATATAAACAATATTGTTATATAATCAGACATGAAACATGAAAAAATATCAGACCAAATGAGCTAATTCAGTTAATACAATGATTGGGGATAGTCTAAATATACCTAGGGTGTATTGACCAGTCCGAGATATGACAATCTTACAATTGATTAAATAAGATACCACATTTAGTGATCAGAGTAAGTTTAATATATAAGTTGATCAAATTGACTTGTAAGCTCTTTTAAACTTATTTATCATGTATTTCGTAAATTCTTAAAATGCTTATGAAGGTGTTTGATTTACTTTATACATAATTAAAGGCAAAAAGGAGATATAGAGGATATAATTTATTGGGTACACTCCTTGACATAAAGTTGCATGCAACTTAGTTGATTAGCCGTGTCAAACACTACGATCAAGGATTCAACTCCAAATCTAAAAGTCATCATTTTGATATATTTTAAGATTTTATTTTGATACATTCTAAGTTCTCCATTCACCTTTCTTATAGACTTATTTTTTATGATTTTTTTCTTTCACCTTCTTTTCCCCCAATAAAATTAATTAAAAATAATTTATAAACTAAATGCATAATAAGTTGCTCAGTAATCATCTGGTGCTCTATATAAAAAAATAATTATATTATTATTTTTAAAATGTTATTTTGAATACATTCCAAAAAAAAAACTCATGTTTTAAAATTTTCTATAATTGTGAGCGTGGATTATATTTTATATTATTTTTTTAAAAAAAAAGGTGTCGATCTACTTGTATATTATAGAAAATAGATTGTTAATATACTATTTTAGGAGCTATGAAGTACATATTTTTTATTTCTTATATGAGCAAACACGAGACATCAATCATATACTAATATTTTATTATACAAAATGAAAAAAGTTAACGTAGAACGTTTTTATTATATATTTCTTATATGGGCGAACACAAGAGACATCACCCATACTAATGTTTTATTACACGAAAGTTAACGTAGAACGTATTTATTATATGGACAAACACAAGAGACATCTGATGTTTTATTACACGAAAGTTAAAGTAGAACATATCCCTTATATGGGCAAACACAAAAGACATAAGATAGCTTCAAACAACAAACAAAGCATGAGATATTTGAAGCGCACACACATGATCAATTCATGTTGACATGGTGATCATCAATAGCTTTGGTGAGACCAACAAGAAACTCCATCAAACATATTAGTTCAAACGTATTTTCATTTGGCCTTTCATATTCTATTGTCCAAAACACCAAATTCCTATCGTCTTTTGCATCCATATGAAGAGTTATCTTGTAGAGATCATATACATGCAGCATATCTCCTTCAAATTCTTTGAATGTGATCGACTTTTTTTCCTCATCAATAGATTCAATTATCTGCTTCGAAACCCTCTCTTTCCCTTCTGTAGGAAATGAATAAACAAATAGAGTTGTCATTTAATATGAAAACGTACACCACAATCGGTAGGAAAGTATAGAGTTAAAGCAAAATTCTAGTATTTGTAGTATATTACTTTTAAAGTGTCACTACAACAAATAGGATATATAGGTACGAAATTATTAGTTACGACGTAAAATTCGTCACTAATTATTTACTTTTAGTGACAAAAATTACTTTTCGTGCTTAAATATATGAGACATATACTTTTAGTGACGAAACATAAAAGTTTGTGGCAAAGTTTTGTCCATTAAAATTTCCCACCAAAAAATGAATTGGCGTCATTTATTGAGTACTGTTAGTCACGAATTTAAAGTTACCAGTGACACATTATTTCGTCACAAATGATGTATCTAATTCGTAACAAATTATTTTTGTCTTAAAATTAATTTATTTTTGGACACAAATAATTTCGTCTAAAAAAATATGTTGTTACAATAGCGACAAATAAGAGTTTGTAGTTAAATATTATAAGTTTTAGCTATAAAAATTTAGATTTAATTGTGACATTTATTTTCGTCACTAATAATATGAACAATTGGTGACAATAATTTTATTGTCTCTAATCAACCTATGATTTAGTGACAACAAAAAAATGTCACAAAATATGTAAGGTGTTAAATAGCGACGACTTAGAATTTGTAGTTGAATAATTCAACTATTTGCTATGAAAAATTTCATAGCTATATACAAAATTTTCTTTGGCTATGATTGTTCATAATTAGAGAATTTCATAAATGGTCCCTGAACTATTGAAGTAGGTCTAAAATAGTCCCTTAACAATACATTTATCGGTCGATTTTGTAAAAATAAAAATATTCAATTCATCAATTTTTCTAAATTACGCAATTATAAAATGCATCATTTGAAAAATACAATCTAGATTATAAGTACCGTGAGTGGGTAGTATTCTACCACTACATTACAAATATTTGTTGGCTTAAGACATTTTATTTTTTATTTTATACACTTTCATCGATAAAGAGTATAGAAAAAATAATTTCTCAAACCTTGATGCTTATTTTTGTGCGTGCCTATCGATTTTGTGGTGGGTAAACAATACAGACTAAGTCGATTGATTTGCTTCTGTCTAAAAATACATACATAATTAGTAGTGATTCCACGTACGTAGAGAAATTATATAGAGATAATATCGACTTAGACTTTGCAAAGATGTGAAATATTTCATGGATTCTATTAACCTTTTTCATCCGTGTGAAAATTGAAATAAACTAAAAATATGAAAGCACAAATGAAAGAAATTAACCATCTAAGATTTTGAATATATTATCATAAAGTACTATAGTTGTGAGTGTCAATATTTTTTTAAAAAATTGATTAACTCATCGAATCGAACCAAGTATTAGATTTCTTATAGTATAATCGAAAGTTTAATTTTATATAAATTTATAATTGTACTGAATAATTTTTAAATTTTTTAATTATACTGAATAATATGATATTGAAATCCTGTGTTTTTAAATATACATTGTTTTAGTTTAAACAGTAGAAAATAAATTGTTCTTAATAAATTATTTTAGACGTCTTCTCATAAAATCAAATGTTTTGAACCAAAACAAAAGCTTTAGCAAGGTTCTACCAAGCATATTAAGAACTTTGAAAATCTTGATGTTTTACTTTTTCGTGATAAATATGATGCCATTTGATATTAATTTGGTTCGACTATTTTTAGTTTTTTATTTTAGCATTAGCATTGTTGTTATTGTTATTATTACTATTATTATTCTTATTATTATTGTTATTATTAATTTGTTGTTATTATTATTATTAGTATTATTTATATTGTTATTATTGTTATTTTTATTATTAGCATTATTATTATTATCATTATTATTATTATTATTATTATTATTATTATTGTTATT
>JAJOOD010014632.1:0-33726 GCA_029582525.1 Solanum tacnaense | reverse complement strand
GGATCTCTTTAATTTTAAATTTTAATATTATATTATATTTTTTAATTAATTTGTATTAGCCCACGGGCCGGCCCTACCTATATTTCTCAAGCCCCACAAATCAGCAGGCTTATTCAGGCCGGGCTAAAAAACCCTTTTTTAAAATGGGCTCCAATTTTTTTAGCTCAGCCCTATTAAATCCCGGGTTAGGCCAGGCCGGCCCAACAGGCCTAGCCCATATTGACGGCTCTAATATATATTGAGAAAAGACATAAAGTCACCATTAAAGTTATCCTGAATTTTAAAAAAGACACCTTAATTTTGTGGACGTTCAATTACCCCAAAAAAATATTAAATATCTTTGCAACTATACTATTTCGACCTATAACGCGCGTGGATGTAAATTTTTTGGTGCCAAAACCCAATTAAAAAGCGCCACATTTCAGTTTTCTTTATAATTATTTACTTTATTTAAATACATTATCTTCCCCAAAAAAATACAAAGAAATGGAAAAAATGGAGGTAAATTTCGATCGAGTTGTGAAATATAAATTGTTATCATTCATCAAAATAAAGCAAATGATCTTCAACCAAAGCTGTGATGAAGAAAACGAGGAGACAAACTGAGAAATGGAAAATAAAAGAAAAGAAAAAAGTTTTTTTTTTCTTTTTGAGACGAATCAGGTCGGGTGAATTTAATAATTAAATTAAAATGTGAGCATCACACGCATCTTACCAGGTGAAAAAATAAGTCGAAACGGTATATTTACAAAGATATTTAATACTTTTGTGGGGTAATAGAATGCCCACAAAATTAAGATTTTTCTTTTAAAATTCAGGACAAGTTTAATGGTGACTTTATGTCTTTTCTCATATATATTTTTAGTTAATCAATATACAAATTACTTGATTTTGCTTTATAGACACATCAATTTTCATGGTGAAATATTAGCCCTATATTCAGGATAACAATGAAGAAGTTACAGATATCTTTATCCTAACTAATTCGTTTTAACATAACCCCACATGAATATTAAATGTATATATATAGAGAGTGTAAATCATGACTTATTGTTGATGTCAAAATCACATATTGCTCCTTAAAGTTGATTATACTTCAGTTTATAATATGATTTTTAATGTATGTATATAGGATATATATATATATATTATATGACTTATTGCTGATTTCAAAATGACATATTCCGATTTGAATCTATGATTTCCAATGTGAAATAAATCTTTTTACACTTAGCTAAATATAATCCTTAGTCCTAAATAGGTGTATTAATTCACAAAAGTTTACATAAAACTAATCTACGGGAGCCGCAGAGGCCGGAGGTGTCCCGTAGATTACATAACCATATAACTATTTTCATTTTTAATCGGTTTCAAAAGAAATGAATATTTTTCCTTTTTTAGCAACACTTTACTTTTAAAAAAATAAATGGAGGCAGTATTATATTTTATAACTTTAAAAATTTAGTATCCTACTTGATATAGATCACAAAATTTTAAAAATATTTACGCGATATACAAAATTTTACCTAGGAAATATTTTCTTTTAGAACACTTGGGTATAATCTGCACAAATGTTATCCCTGTCCCAACTCCGACTTGACCCTAACATCGATCCCGGATATTTTGCACCTTGATCCTGATCTTGACCCCGACTCAGACTATAGTTGCTCAATTAGACTTTATTCTAACCTTAATCTAAAATACCGATTCGGCCAGACTCGAAGTAAATGTCTTTTTAATATCGAAACATTATGACATTTGAATTATAAGATCATGGCCTTTTTTTTCATTATGAAGCACGTATCGAAGTGACCTAAAAACTTAAATGAAGGTGTGAAGAGAGGGGATACGAATATGATGGAATGCTTTATACACACGGACAAGCAATACAAAGATGATTTACACTTCAATTGTAATATAAAAGCTATTTGGCTAATAATAATTAAGAGAGTTGGAGTTTGACAAATTAATTTTCAAACTTCTTAATTATGTAATTATATTTATTTTATAATAGAAAGAAAGTTAAACGGAATATAGTCATGATTCTAGTGAGTTGTTTGGATGTAAATCTTAGCGTGAGCATGTTGTTATGTCATAAAATATACTATAATTCATATATAAGTATATATATTTATAGTTATTAATTACTCCCTCCATTTCATATTAAGTTCATTTTTGAGGTGTTTCACACTCTTAAAGAAAAGTAGATTAAGACATAAATTGAACCTAGTTTTCCATTTTTACCCTTATTAATTATTGTCAAATTTATGATTAAAATAACTAAATATTAATTAATCACTAATTCCAATACTAACTAATGAAGGGTAAAAATTGGAAGAACACTTTAATAGTAGTCTTGAAAACTGAACAATTAAGTTAATTTGAAAAATGGAAAATGTCTCAAAAATTAACTTAATATGAAATGAAAGGAGTACAATTTACAATGAGGAATTTACAGATATCTTTATCCTAGCTAATTCGTTTTAACATAACCCAACATGAATATTTAATGTATATATTGAGAGTGTAAATCATGACTTATTGTTGATGTCAAAATGACACATTGCTCTTTAAAGTTGAAGTAATATCATCAGTTTATAATATGATTTTTAATGTGTGTATATGGGATATTATATGACTTATTGCTGATTCCAAAATGACATATTCCGATTTGAATATATAATTTCCAAGGTGGAATAAATCTTGTTACACTTACCTAAATATCCTTGGTCCAAAATAGGTTTAATAATTTACGAAACTTTACATAAAATTAATTTTGGTTAAAAGTTTTTCAGAACTTTACATTCATGTAGTCACATATATATATAATAGAAAATTTCTAAATTTGACATTATTTCAACTTTGTTTATGCACATATATAAATTTTATTAATCATAGGGCCTTTATATATGTGCATAAAAAACATAACACAAAGATATATTTATCCTAAATAGGTTTAACATAACCCCACATTGACAATAACATGAATTTTTTGTCTATATAGGAAATGACTTATTGCTGATTTCAAAATGACATATTAATCGTGTTTATTAGATAGTTTTTGAGAATTGAGCAGAATTAAAAAGGGTGAGCTAACAAATAATTGTCTAACTTTAGTTTTATATTTTTGAAGTTACAGTTATTTTGGGATAATTTTTTTTGAGCTTAAACGACAGTTAAAATGGAACGGAAGTATATACATATATGAAATGACTTATTGCTGATTTCAAAATGACACATTATTGCTGCTCAAAGTTGAAATAATGCATGATCAGTTTATAATCTGGTTTATCACTGTATTATCGATCTAAGTTGAATTCCAAAGTAAATCCAAAAATTAATCATATCCTTAATTTTCTGATATGAGACGAATGAAATAATATGATTAGCACTTATCCAATAACCTTTCCGTTTTTTGAACATTTACTATTTTAATTTTGTCTTGGAGCAGTAATATAGATTTGCTTAATTTACTAATCTCATCAATATAATAGTCCAAAGTTAAGTAAGTTACTCTAAAGTCTAATCATATGAGATAGTAACTGATATTAATGCCAAATGATGCATTGCTTTGTTCAACACATCGTCATTCAACTTTATATTTCATCTAATTAATCACACATAATTATGTTCATTTTAACTTAACACAAAGTCGATATTACAAGTCGTACAGCAAAAAATTATACACAATAATTATATGTTTTTTAGTTGGCTGTATCAAAAATACTTACTGATTATATTTATCGAAAGAATGTATAACGAAAAAATATCACTTTCTTGTTAATGCAATGACTAAACTTCATATTACAGTAGGACAAATGTTAGTTTTTCTGAGTATAATTTAATTTACTCTTCTTAAGACAAATAAATAAGTCCATTATCAATCATTCAAACAAGAGGGGAAAAAAAGGGAATTTGGTTAAGTTGGTCAATATAAGCCAGCTTAGACCAATCTAAGTAAGATTATCTAACATTATTCGTTTTGTTGAATCATATAATTACTTTACTAATATATAGAGAAAGGAATATGACACGATGATGTGCTCAAATGTTAAGGGGTCGATTAATTTGCGGACTAAGTTATTACAAGATTGTAGTTTTGGAATGACTAATTTATCTTACCTTTCAAGTCGGTTAAAATAACATCAAGATGAGGAATTTCAGTAGTTCGGTTGGTTAACTATATGAACTTTTACTTTGTTGATAAGAGTTTAATTCTCAATCCTGTAATCCCCTCTCCTTCCCCCCTTTTTTTATATATATAAAAAAAAATACCAAATTTGATGGGATAAGATAGGATATCCTAAGACTAAGAGCCCGTTTTGATTGACTTAAAAAAATAATTTTTAAGTCAAAAATAAAAAATCAAACTTAAATGATTTTTAAGTCAATAGAATTAAAGTTGAGGAGACCTACTTTTGGCTTTTAACTTATTTTAAGTTATTTTTGACATTGTCAAACACTACCTAACTTATTTTAAGTCATTTTTTGACTTATTTTAAGTTATTTTTATATTTGCTAAACATTTCTAAAAGTAAAAAACTGATTTAAAAGTAGATTTGACCAACTTTTAAGTTAATCCAAACACCCTCTAAATTTATACTTTATTTAGTTGAAGATATAAATTTATGTTGGGATTAATTATTCCTTCGATCAAATAAAGTATAAATCTGATCTCAAAGTTAATCCAAATTAAAGGTTCAACTAAAATCTAAATTTCAAATCAATTTGATTTGAAATCATGACCTAAATGGACCCAGACCCTTAGTTTCAAAAGTTGATCAATGGAGGATACAACTTACAAGTTGCTCTCATAGTTCACTTTTACTTCTCCACTTTGAATTTTGTATGCCTCTTAAGAAATAATGATTAATGTAAAAAAATTTATCATAATACCCATTAGGGGTGTACATGGCCGGGTTGGTTTGGATTTTTCAAATATCAAATCAAATCATTTGTGTCGGATTTTTAAATTTATAAATCAAACCAAACCAATAAATTTTGGGTTTTTCAACCTCGGATTTTTTTGGTTTTTTTCTGGTTTTTCAAATTTTCTGATTTTTCCGTTAAAGTATTCATACAAACATATAATTTACTTGTACTTCAAATATTTCTTTAGTCCTACCAAAATACAACTATCTAAGGTGTTTCTTAAGAAAATAACATAAAATATGATATGATTAATGACACTAAAATATCCAACAAAAATAATAATCATGAAATCGTGTAAAATAAATATTGCAAATTAATAAGTCAATGAAAATGATCATAATTTAAAAGTACAAAATCATGCTAAAATAAGTTTAATAAGTATTAGTTACATGACTAAATATTAAAGGAAATTAAAATTAGATTATGTATTTTAATCGTCTAAACCAATGTAAAACTAAAGAACAAATATTCAATATCATCGTCATTCTTAGTACTGAATTGATTTTCTTTTTGCATTAATATTAATTTGATTTTGATTTAAGCTTTATTATAATTATCAACATCTATGGACTATAATCTTTATTGGACCATTCAGAATTCTAAGTTTTAAGCTTGAAGTAATATATTAAAAGATAAAAACTATGAAAAAGTATAAGAAATATTTAAAAATTATATCAAAGTAAATATTTTTATGTATAAAATAAAATTTTAAAATTATCTATATAATGTCAGGTTGGTTTGGTCTCGAGTTGATTTTTTTTAGTTAAAATCAAACCAATCCAAATATAGTCGGGTATTTTTTTCCAATACCAAATCAAGTCAAACCAAACTCCTAATCAGGTTTTTTTCGGTTTGACTCGATATACGATTTGGTTCAATTTTCGGTTCGGTTTTGTACACCCCTAAATTACCCATGGAAATTTTTTTAAAATGTCAATATTTTAACATTTAATAGGATCCATTATCAACACTTTCAATATTTAGTAAAAATGTCAAAAAATATTTTATTATGTATCTTATTTAAGTTTTTATTAGTTGTTTTAATTGAAAGAATACAATTGTTAAATAACAGAAATGATAAATTTAGGGGCGAGAATAATTTTAAAAAGGAACAATCCCTTAAAAGCCTCATTAGTTACAAAAATCAAAACTGAATACTTCATAGGCGACCCCATTGTTGATCAATTTTCTCATTATCGATATTCAAGATTCAATTGAAAATACTCAATCTTTGATCAATTTATTTTGATTAAAATCTATTTTTTTTTCCTGTTTGGTAAGATAGATTTGAACGAAATAGGACAAAAAAAATTGTTGACAAGCAGCTTTGGAGAAGAATTTTTCTACTGGAAGTTTGATCAAATCGGTGGAATACAAATTGGACCATGTATTAGTTAATTGCTTCATCCTTAATCTGTTTCTAATTGATTATAATTTTTATATAAAATTTTTTACATAATTGTAAACTGTATCTATTTTCATTGTAAATTGTATGTATTATGAACAACGTATGAATAATTAGTTTTGGTGGATTCGTTGAATTTTTTTGCTTGTTGAATACGAAAATAATAATGGATTGTTTGAAGACATGTTTTTTTCATTGGTTGTTTGTTTTTAATTTTTCGAATTAAATTGTATCCCTACGAAAAACAAATTGGAGCGGGTACAATTTTTTACGACTATTGTATTGTATTTTTGTTTATTTATTTGTTTTTTGTTTATTGAACTACATTGTATCTTAGAAACCACATCACATAAATACAAATTTATACCATAATGTAACTTATAATCCACACCAGACAGATACAATAATTATTATGATCTAATGAATACACCAAATATGTCATACTGAATAGAATCTGAAAAAATCATCATTGTTTGTTTAAAATGAATACAAATGTATAAAGTTAAGGGTAAATTACAGAAATCACATACTTTTAAGGCAAAATTACAATTTATCCCTTAAAAATTTATAATTACAGAAATTCCTCAAACGGATACAATAATATAAGCTCTGATACATTAATCTGATGCGCGAGATACATTAATCGTTAAGTAAGATACATTACATTTTATACACGATACACTAATCTAATGTACATTTTATACATGATACATTAATCTGATGAGCGAGATACACTAATCTGATGCGTGAAAATGGGGGATTTTGGAGATTTGTAAAACTTATAGGGGATAATGGTAATAAATAAACTAAAATGTGGGATTTATGTAATTAATCCTAAAGTTAATATGTATCTTAACTTGACTGGATACAAACAACACTCTTGCAATGTCCATAACTAGAAAATGATACACATAGCATAATGAATACAAACACATGTAAATACAGTAACTTGTAAAGCTCATAACACAACTACAACAAATATGCCATAATGGATACAAAACAATCAAATAATAAGGAGTGAATACAATCTGAAATATCACCACTATTTGTTTTAAAGGAATACAAATGTATAAGTTAATATGTATCTTTACTTAATTGGATACACATAACACTCTTACAATGTCCATAACTAGAAAATAATATACAGAGCATAGTGAATACAAAAACCTATAAGTACAGTAACTTATAAAATCACACAACACAAATACAACAAATATACCATGATGAATACAAAACCATCCAATAAGAATTCATTAATACAATCTGAAATAGCATCACTATCTAAAGTATAAAAATATCCTTAATTTACTGAATACATACCAATGTACATACCAAGAAAAGGGTGATTCCAAATATGTGGTATTTTATCAAAATTAACAAAATATCCACAATAATATTTCGATCGTCTCTCTTCCATCATTTTAGCAACGGATCCTACATTATCCACTATTTCTTGAGTAATACGTAGATTAAATGATGAAAAATCGCTAGAAAACTGTTGATTAAGTTGGATACCTCTAGTAATTCTCTTAGATTCTGTCATTGGAGAGTGATTTAGAGTTTATCGAATCCTAAACGTGATTTCAACTACAGACAACAATTTTGAACGATTTAAACAAAAATAAAATCATAAAACAAATCTTAAAAAACGGATAAACATGCATATCTTAATCAAAGGGATTGTGTGAATACCTTTATAAAATATATTTTCCAATTTCTGAAAGAAAAAAAAACAAACAAGAAGGAACAGAGAGAGACAGACTTTGAAATGGAGAAGAATTGGAAGATGAAAATATTCACTTTTTTTTTTAAACATATGAGAGAGAATTAATTAAAAAATGTGTAATTAAGGTGAGATAAAATAGGAAGTAAATTAGGATACACAATCTTTTCTAAAATAATGACATTTTGACATTTTTATTAATATTTATAAAGTATGGAGATTTTTACTAATCAAATTAGATTTTTTTGACTAATTTGCTAATTTTCCCATTACCCATAGTATTGTAGCAGCACAGACCAAACAAAAATTGGGCTGGCCCAAGTTTGAGTAGAATTTGGGCAGGAAAAGCCCGTTAAGTCTGTAGAATATGATAGTCCATGGACAATTCCAGTAAGACAAAAGTTTCAAACGGTAGAGAATAATTCAACTATTTCGATCAGATTATTATGCCTATATACCCATTTATTATGTAGTAACGTATCTGTCAGTAACCACGAAAGGATATGGTACAGTGGATGGGTCAGAGGTTTTGAATTCTAGTTTTGGGTATGAAAAAATTCTTGACCGGGAGGGCTAATCCCAAAATAGGCCCTACCCAACACAAATCCGAAATAGTCGAACTCCAATATCAATATTGGACACTAGATAGAAAAACTAATAATAATAACTTGTCTGTTAGTATGATATATACTTCGACATAATAATAAGCTGATCTGAAATCAAGAATCAGAAACAAAGAAATTAAACAAGTTAAAATTAACAATCCTTTAATTTGTATGCCACTAATGATAATTTTGTCCACTAAATTTGGACAAAGGAACAATAAAGTACTTAGATCACAATCTAATTCCACTAAGCTATGGATCCAAAAAAGCAATAAATAAATAAAAAGAACAGGCTTATTCATAGAAGCTTCATCAACTAGTACAAAACTACATTTTCCTTTTATATATATAAAAAAAACAGAAAAAAAGAATAATTGCAAGAAAGTCTTAATTCATTGTACTTCTAAAATGATGCAGGATGGAATCTTGTCTGCTATTCTTAGTACTTTATTTTAGTAAAAAATTGGTCTATTTATTAGGTTAATTAAATAACCCATTGTAGTATTAAAGGACATAAAAAATAAAAAAAAAAGTTGCTAGATATTAAATTTAGTTTGTCTGCTATATTATAATTTTGATACTAAAAGAAAAATGTTAAATTATACTACTAACTGTACTTTTCTTCATTTGAAACAGGGCATGTTAATTGGAATATTCTGACTTAGAAATGGACCTTTCTCTAGTCATATTTGTCTCCTTGAAAATTTTATTTTATATAGAAAAAAGACACTTCTTTTAATGAGTATTTGACACTGGACAAACCATTTTAAATGGAAATAAAAATGTGAAACCTACCAAGTCAAGATCTAGTCAAGCTAATGTTCCAATTTTTTGTTGTTTAATAATTACTTATTCAGTACATATGAATAATTGTTTTGTACGTTTATGATTTTGTTACATGTGAATAATTGTTTTGTACGTTTATGATTTTGTTATGTTTTCTTAGTTAGTAACAAAAAAAATAATTGTGAGATGGTTAAGATTTCTTCACTTTTAATAAGAGTTCTCTGGTTCGAACTCTTGAAAATGAAAAAAAAATCTTATTGAAAGTGTCACCTCAAAAAATAAGTCTTGCAATGCGTGACTCCTAATTAAGTCGAACCCCAATGTCCGTTTTTTTGTTGAAATTTAGTCGAACCCCAATGTCCTTTTTTGTTGTTGTTGATAGTGTTATCTTTGCCGATGAAATTACTTGGAATGAAACTTATAATAGTGAATTTAGCAACAATCACTCCTCAATGTCTTCTGAGTCAAGTATGTTGCATAGGATTTGCCTGGTTCGGCTAACATTGCCTGTGTGATTTGCAGGCTATTACACAGTGGGGGTTTTACCCAGTGCGCACAAAGTGCTCACCATAGAGTATTCACCATAAGGGCAAAGGCTATGGCAAAAATTATATCAATTGCGGATTATACTGAAATTTCCAAAAAAGAAAAATCACTATATAATTATTATCAATGATTTAACTACGTACCGTAAATGATAGAAAATGGACTAATACCTAGAGAAAATATTACATCCTTGAGAAGAAAGTGAAAATGTTTATCATTCGAGCAACTTTCTCAAACCGAGATTTCAACATCTTTCATTTTTTAGTTCTCGTGTTTATATTTTATGAGAAAAAACGCTGACGGAGGTCAAGTTTGAAATTGAAAAAGTTGATAGTAAGTGGAAAACGCTAACATTAAAAAAAGTAGATTGTATAAGTGTGGATGCATCTTTTTTTCATACTTCAAGGGGAACATATATATGTGTGAAAACCCTACCAAGTCAATATCTAGTCAAACTTAAAGCTCCAAATTTATGGTGGTTATCACCCTGTCAAAACTACAAATTTAATAATTTCTAGAAGTAGTTAATTATGTGCAATCGTATCTAATCAAACTTATTTAAAAAATCATTTAGACATTTGAATAATAAATTATTATCCTCAAATTTTAGAAAATCTTTTGTGCATGTTTTCTCGTTTTTAGTACGTAAATATATTAATTATTTAAAAAATATCACATCCTTTAGTAATTATACATCAACCTAATTAGTTGTAACAAACTTGAAGTTTTATGTGAAAACTTGAACCAGAACTAGTGTCTAGTGAAAATATTTTATAATAAGTTCAAGAGTTTACAATTTAAATAAGTCATAACTTGAGTATGCAAATAAAATTTACTGTCAAATTTAAGTGTTTGTCAATGTACTCAATCAAGTTTAAAGCTTATTAATTTTTCACTAGAAATATAACAATATACTAATATGTGAGAACCATAAACTAAAATATATATTGCAAAAATAAATATAAGTTAAACTTTGGGGAAAAAAACAACGATCTCTTATGAAAATTTTAGTAGCTAATCATTCAACAAACTACTTGAATATTGCATCTTATTGATAAGAATTCGATTGATGCAAGTCTTGTCAACAAATCATGTCAATATATGAATGGAGATAATTAAAAGTAAAGCGCGTCTGAATGCAATGCACGAGTCCATAATTTGGATCGTGAAATAAGAAAATGACATAAAGCCATCGGGTCCCAATTATATTTTTTAATGATACACTTTTAATTATTAATTTTGCTTTGCTAAATGGATTTTGGTACCAATAATATTAATTCCCACGTGTTGTGGATGCAACATGACTACTAAAATAATGCTTTCACTTAACTTTATTGGGATTTTATATTTTACTTTTGCTTTTGCTTCCACCAGACATATCTTATACGCTTAACTGGCATTGTACCCACCACTTAATCAACTTACCATTAAAAATAATAGTAATTTGAACACATAATTTATTCTAATTCTCTTTCATTTTTTTTCTTAACAAATTGGAGAAAAAGACAAAGAATGGAAAAGTAATAAAGAATCACAAATGAGGTGTAGCAAATAGGATTCTTCGAATTTGAGTCTTGAATATGAAAAAGTATTTGATAGAGAAAGCTTTCAGATCCTATGCGATGCGATGCAAATATGAATTAAACGAAAAAAGAAAGTGAATGGATCAAATTGTGTGTCACACTTGCTAGGAGTAATTATTTATCATTTCAAGTAACGTGTCCGAAAATTGAAGCCTATAAAGTCACCATTTGCTTAAGCATATTCTTGACATGTAAGAATTCCACTATACAAACCAAATCTTTTCTTATTATTATGGTTTTTAGAAGAGAAAAAATAATAATATCAAAGTAAAAGGGCAATGTGAATAGAAAAAGGACACAACTTAAAATATTATAAATTTTTTTTAAAAAAAAAACACAAAATGCTCCTCTCGAATATATTCCTTCCATTCAAGAATAATGAAAAAATCTAAAAAAATTATAATTGAAAAATATTCCAGCATATAATGTAATTAGCCCTTAAATGTATGAGATTTCCGTATAAAAATACATTAAGGGCCTGTTTGGAAGGACACTCTGGTAATTGGATTTGATGTAATTACACTGTCTTGTCCTGTTTGGAAGGACATGTAATTACTTGGTCAGCAGATAATTGGTGTAATTGGCAGGGAGTAATTACACTCTACAATTCACAGGCAGATGCTGTGAATTGCTGATAATTACATGGTGTAATTACCACCTGATTACTTTTTATTTTTTCTATTTTTATTTTTTTGTTTTAATTTTTTTTTACTTCTATTATTTTAAGTTCTTTTTTTATTCTAAAAATTTGTAAAAGTTTATTTTTTATTTTATATTATTATTTTTCATTTTCTTCTTGTTCTCAACCTTACTTTACATGATTCTATGTAATTTTCTCGTATTATCTATTTCTTTATGCCATGCTTATTTTCTCATTAGCATAATTTTATTAGTATTCTAATTTTTAAATTAAAATAGAATTTATTGTTAAGTAAGGTTATAGACTTACGTTTTCTTTATTAAGAAAAAATAAAAATAAATTATATTTATTGCTATGTTGAAATTTGTTATTAAGAGTATTATGTTAAATTTTTTGTTTTGAATTTATAACTTATGTTATATTTTTAGTTTCATTTGTTTTAGTAATATTGAATTTACATTGCACGTTATTTTTTAATTAGACTTGATAGATTTTATTTTTGTCAAACATTTAATAATTTATGACTTTTTATTTATATATTATTCTTTTTATCAAACATGCATTTCACGATATTCGTAGAAACTTCATACTTTTAGTTGTTACGATCAATTCAATTGAAATATATTGATTTGAAAAAATATAAATCAATTATTTTTTCATAATATTAGTTACAGAAAATATGTTTATTAATTAATATATTTTTAAAAAAGAATATATATCTTAAATATTTAATTTAATGTCATTTATAAAGTTTCTTATTTGTCTAGTATAAATTTTAAATAATTAATTTTTATTTTTAAAATTTATTATAATTTTATTATTGCAATTGTGCATCCAAACAGAACATGTGTAATTACACTGTGATATCCAAACATGACAGGTGTAATTACACTGTGGCAACCAAACAGGTCAATGTAATTACTAGGCTGGTAATTATTACCCTAGTAATTACACCAATTCTAATTACCAAGTGGATTTCCAAACAGACCCTAAAAAAAATATCGTCAATAGTATTTCCTACTTTATTATAATATCTAGAGAGAAAAATAATAATGGCTTAATATGTAAATTTCTTCAAAATCAGGGTGATTATCAAATTAGTGAACTATATATAGATAGGTAAGGTACCATTCGTTTCAGTGGATAAGCAAAGCAAACAAATCAGTAGCCGCATCAGATCTATCGCCGGAGTTGGGTACTAGTAATTAAATCACATCGGAGAATTTCAAAAATGGCCGGAGTAAGAAAAGAGATGATAAATGGAGGAAATATTTCAAGAAGAGAGGAATATGGGCGACCAATTCCAAAAAGAGGGCAAGTGAAGGTTACCATTGTTTTGGGTTTAGCTCACTCTTTGTCTTCCATTTTCTCCAATCGCCGGTAGAAATGGAGTACTGAAGTGAGAGAACATCCAATTTTGGTAAATTTAGAGAGTGTTAGAGGGTATTATTGTCCTTCCCTAGGCTAGGATTTTGAGCTTGGTGTGTTTTGTGTTTTTGTACATAGCTGGTGATTTTAATAATTCCTTCGCCCATTGGGCATTGTATTGTGTTTTGGAACTTAATTTTCAATCTTCTTCTTCTTCCCCTAAAACATTCTTACTTGTATTTTCAATCTACGACTATTCATTTTGATCAATAGCATAGTTTCATATTACTTTACTTCTATAAATAAATTAATGTTTGTGATTATAAATTCTATTTTATGAAGATTTATTAGTTAATAATAGTAATAACTAATTATTCTTTAATATAATCCTTTATATATATATGATTATTGGTTTGGGTAATTTCTTTCAGGCTGAGCATGAGTCCTTTTTTTTTATATATAAGATTTGAAATGATGGGTCTTTTTTCCTTTTCATTTTTATTTTACAAAATATAAATTTATGCGTCAAGTTTCACATTTAAAAAAAAATGAAATCATGATTTGAAAATTCAAATTATGTTTTTCTTCTAAGAAATTGAAATTATGATCTCAAATTGCATACTCAGACAGTAATTTAAAATCATGACTTCATATTATATATCTAAACGCAAACTTAAATTCTACACCCCTTGCATATTTATTATGATACTTATATTAGTTATTATATAATTTTATTTTTCATAGATTTGAGAGTAGTTAACACTAAGAATATACTTTCTCTGTTCAATAATCATTGTTCACTATTGACTTTACACATTTTTTAAGAAACTAAAAATAGAAGGGTAATTTTACTATATCACTATTTGAATATAATAAATACAATATCTTGAGAAATGTAATAGGGAAATGACTATATATATTTAATGATAAGGATAAATTAAAAACTAAGGATAAATTATTCATTGATTTCATAAAGTGGACAAATATTGTTGGATATTCCAAAATAGTATGGTGCATAACTATTATTGGACAATAAAAAAATGTATTTCTTATATATACTAAAATAGATAAATAAAAGTAAATAATTATTTATAGTATATATACAATCACAACAGTGAGTAATACTAGATGGTAAAATATCACCTAATGTGAAGGTGTGTCATGTGTCAAATTTGATACTTTGACATCATAAATTAATCGGAAATCAATGAACCATAAAACAAGAAATAAAGTAATTAAAAGAACTAATTAACAATCTTTGCAGCCTCTTATGATAATTTGATCCACTAAATTTGGACAAAGAATAATTAAGTACTTAGATTACAATCTAATTCCACTAAGCTATAGATTCAAAAACAAATAAATAAAAAGGAAAAAAGTCCTTTTCATAGAAGCTTCATCCAATATAAAACTATTTTTTCCTTCTAAAAAAAATATGATTTCAACTAAGTCTTAATTCATTGTATCTCCTAAATAACTAAAATGAGACGAGATGAGTGGCTTGGATGGTCAGCACCCTTCACTTCCAATTTAAAAATTGCGAGTTCGAGTCATCAAGGGAGCAAAAGGGGTGGGAGCTCCTAGGGGAGGGTAAAAAGAAAAACAAACAAACTAAAATGAACATGATTGAATCTTGTCTGCCTTATTGATTTATTTTTTTATGTTAAAAAAAAAATGAAGTTGTAATGAAATTGCAATAAATATAGAAATTTGTAGATGTCAAACCTTATTTGTCTTCTATATTTTAATTTTGACACGAAAAGAAAAAAAAAGCATGATTGTTTTTTAAAAAAATTTCTTTAAAACAAAACATGTTTTTGGAATTTTCTGTGAAATGGAATATTCACTGGTCAATTTGTCTCCTAAAGAATTGTATAGGAAAATAGAAGAAGAAAATAGTACTGACACTCAATAAATCTTTGTTATAGCTTATCAAAATTTAGATCGTAATTTATTTATTTTTTAAATGATTTAAAGTTCATCTTGACTTGCATATAATTATAAGTTTTCATAATTTTAATATATTATTTAAAAAATTTGAGACTTCAAACTTTGAATGGTCAAGTAAATATTCTATTTCCATAGATATCAGTAATTCTAATAAAATTCAACCAAAATCAAATCAATGCTAACAAAAAAAATACAAATAATAATTCAACACTAAGACTGACAATATTTGAATATTTGTTTTTAAATTTTACACTGATTTAGACATTTAAAATACATAACATAATTTTTTTCTTTAATATTTAATAATGTAATTAATACTTATTAGTCTTATTTTCGCATAATTTAATACTTTTTAATTATGATCATTCTCATTATGACTTATTAATCTATAATATTTATTTTATGTGATTTCATTATTATTTTTTGTTGAATATTTTAATGTAATCACTCATCTTTTATTTTTGTGTTATTTCTTAAGAAACACCTCAAATAGTTATATTTTGATAGAACTAAAGACATATTTACAACACAAATTAATTATATATTTACAGAAATATTTTACCGAACAAATCCGAATCCTATTAATTTTGGATAATAAATTTAATAATTCTACACCAATAATTTGATTTGATATTTTAAAAATCCAAACTAATTCGGCCCGGCTATGGATTTCCCCCTAATAAGAATAAGAATTACAGATATGCAAAATTGATAGCAGGTGGAAACAAAATATTAAAAAACTATAAATAGCTTAGGTGTGAACGCATCTTTTTCGAATCCCAAGGAAAACATATGTATACGTGTGGAACCCTATCAAGTCAAAGATGTAGTCAAACCAAAATCATGCAAGTTTGTATCACTAACCGCTCAAAATTACAAGTTTACAACAACTCTAAATTCAAAATTTATTCACAACAACCTTAAACACGAAATTCCTTGTTAGCGAAAGCAAGGGGTTTTGCCCTTCTGAGTTGGGCTTGTTGGATCTTATGTAGTGCGGGTTATCTCTCATGTATGATTTGTAAGCCATTGTATAGGAATCGAAATTTTACCTAGTGCACACCTAAAAAATAACAACTTTATAAAAAAAAAATCAAAGAGAATGTATAAATTCGAGTAGACCTATAAATTAATTACCATGTCATCTTCAATTCAATTATTTAATGACCAAAGGATAATAGAGAACCTAAAGGAACATATTTTATTATTAAAAATTGATACTTCATTATTCGACAAAGCATATTAATTAATGAGGCTGATTAAACGAAAAAACAAGTCTTAATGCAATGCACGAGTCCATACTTTTCAATTAGATATGACAGAAAGCCACCGGGTCCCAAATTTTCCTTTTTTTAATGATTTAGATTTTTAATTAGCTACTATCTCCGTTGTATATTACTTAAATCATATTGACTTAACATATTTTTTATTAAAAAAAATATATTTTGAATTTGATTATTATGAGACTTTTTGATACAAATCTAAATTTAATCCAGCTTCAATATAAATATCGAAACACCAGAAAAATAATAAAAAGTCAAATAAATGGATTTGGTGTCAATTATATACATTAATTCCCACGTGTTTTTCATACAACTTAAGACTAAAATATTGATTTTAGATATCTTATCTTTTGGTTTCACCAGACATATCTTATACGCTTAACTGGCACTGTGCCCAGTGACGGAGCCACCTTATCATTAGGGGTTCATTCGAATCCTCTTTCGCAAAAAATTATATTATATTTACATGGTTAAAATAATTTTTTAGCTATATATAGTAGATGTCGAACCTTCCTCGGCTATTTCATGTGTCTATTTTTTTAGATTTTGAACTCTCTTATCGAAAATTTTGGCTCCGTGACTGTGCCCACCACTTATCAATTTGCAATTTAAAATATTAAATTAGTTTGAATCATTATCGTTTTTGAAGACATAATTTATCCTAAATCTGTTGTATTTTGTTTTTTTTACTTAAATTAAATTGGAGTAAACGACAGAGAAAAAAAATGGACCACAAATAAAGAAAGTGAATTGAACAAATAATATGTCACACTTAAAACATAAAAAGAACGCAATGGCATAGGTTGTAATTTTCACCAAAAGCAGGGGGTTAATACCAACTGCTGGACTATATATATCACGGATCATTTCACTACACTCACACAACAAACAAAGCAAAAACAGAGTATACCTACCACGGCTGCAACAACCAAACTCACCAGAGTAACCGCCGGCGAACAGATCTATCACCGGAGTTCATTTCTAGTAATTAAAGCACACCGGAGAATTTTAAAGATGGCCGGAGTAAGAAAAGAGATGATAAATGGAGGAAATATTTCAAGAAGAGAGGAATATGGGCGACCAATTCCAAAAAGAGGGCAAGTGAAGGTTACCATAGTATTGGGATTAGCTCACTCTTTGTCTTCCATTTTCTCCAATCGCCGATAGAGATGGAGTAGTGAAGAGAGAGTACCCAGTTTTGGTAAATTTAGAGAGTGTTGGAGGGTATTATTGTCCTTCTTAGGATTTTGAGCTTGGTGTGTTTTGTATTTTGTAAATGGCTGGTGATTTTAGTAATTCCGGCGCCCATTGTATAGTCTTTTGGAACTTAATTTTCAATCTTCTTCCTTCACCTAAAACATTCTACAGTATTTATTTCCTATTGAACTGAAGATGCCATTTCCAATAAAATATTATTCCTCTACGAAAAGGGGATAAAAATTTAGTGAAACTGGACGAGTTAATAGTTTAAGAGCATTTTTGGATCAATTTAACGACATGATTTTGGTGAATTTATGTGTGTTGAGTTTTTGTATATGCTTCAAACTAGTCTCTGGGGTTGAAGGAAACTGGAAAAAGAAACTTTACACAAGCTTAATCAAATCTGAGGTACAAATGAACTTTTTAAAGAATAATCGCACCAACAATTAAATTAATTAATACTACTTCTTAGTAAGAAAACCAAAAAAAGAATTTTATGAATCTCATATTTTACTCTTAAATTCAATCAAAAATTATATCATACGAACAATACATAAAAAACAAAACATCCATCATCCAGCTAAGTAATTGATAAAATTAAGTGTGTATCATGATATATGAATTACACATGACAAAAGTAGTACAAAATTTGGTCGCCATCCATGGATCTGCAATCCAATGTAAGAGCCCGGGCATAGGCAACTGATGAATGCTTGCGCTCGTTATCCAAAATTATTTGCTTGATCAACTTCAGTTTGGGTGACCAGACATACTTTATCCTTCTTTGCTAGGTAACATCTGCAACCACCACCACATGTGAATGTATTTGACCAGCAGAATTTGTGCCTTGATGTAAATCATATGTCAGAAAGCAAGTCTTCTGTCCCAGTCAATTTTGCAAACTCATTCTCATCGATAGCTCCCTTTTTTAGCTTTTTCAATAAGCGGTACTCCCTTGTGATCTCATCTTCATCTTCAACTAACTGTGTAGCACGTCTTTGTTTGGCAGTTCTCTTTCTCGAGGCAGTTGCTGTAGAATTTGCTTCTTTTTTAAGTCTCTGTGTCTTCTGTTCTTGTTGTTGTGCCATTGCAGCTTTTTTCACTTGTAAATTCTTCTTTCTTTGCTTCTCCCTGGACTTGTCCCTGAATGGAAAAAAGTAACGGCTAAGTATCAAAGGCCAAGACTCCACAACAGATCTAACATTTATTGACCAGTACATAATAAAGTCACATATCGGAACTGCTCCGTGAAAAATATAATGATAATGACAAGACGCACTGAAACTGCCTAATCTGTGTGATTCCAAACGTGATTGTTTGCAGGCTGAATAATGAATAAACTTACTTAAACTTGATCTCGTCCAGGTTGATATCTTCAACAGCAGTGAATCCCTTTGTAGAAAGAGAATGATGCTTCACATCAGGCACAGAAGGAAGTTGCAAAAGACCATATCCCATGCCCAGCTTCCCAATCTCAAGCTCCTTCCACCTGTAAATAGAGGACTAAGCTGAAGACATGGACTACTATAATTTTTGTATTGCATCATGGCCTTAACTTACCTTAAAATGTAAGAGCAGTGGTGCTCTTTATATGCACGGATGTATGATACAAAGGCTCTGAGTCCTTTCTCCATTACATCACGATCTTTCTTTGCTGCTGACCGTATCTAGAAAAAAGGAACATCAGTAACAGACAGAATTCATTAGTCAACTGCAGCCTCTTCAACCTTTTTGAACACCGAGGACAAGATTTTTTTTTTGGGTGGGGGGGACTACACAATTCTGGATCTCATTATGTTAAATCTAGTTACAATTCTTTAACTGATGAGGATCCTTGGAGGAACATATGAAGATCAAAGTCAACACGGAAAATGACTAGATTTGTGTCGCCAGTTACAAGAAAAGCATGCTTGACACAAGACAACCTTCAGAAAAGAGGTTCTCAGCTCTGTAACAGGTGCCATCTTTATGGAAAGAATTCAGAAACCATCAACCATTTGTTTTTGTACTGTGCCATTGTTTCACAACTTTGGACTTATTTCTGAATATGCTGGGATTACAATGGACAATGCCTGAAGATACAATTGATTTGACGAGAAGCTAGTATAGAAGGGACTTGTCAAAAGAACAACACAAATGGCCGAGAACTATCCCAGCTACTATACAGGTGGACTGTTTGAAAAGAGAGAAATGCAAGATGCTTTGAAGATACAGCTAGTTCTATACAGAAGATAAAAACAAAGAACTGTATACTTTTGTTTCCTTTTTGGTGTAAAGAGGGTTTGATTAATGATGCAATCTCTGTTACACACACTTGAATCCATGCTGATATGATGTGAAGTTGGATCTTTTTGTAAATAGTCAAGCACAATTCATGTTGCATTTATAATACTTACCCTTTTCTCAATTAAATGAAAAAAGATGCAATCTCTGTTACACACACTTGAATCCATGCTGATATGATGTGAAGTTGGATCTTTTTTTTTTTTTTTTTTTTGATAACCGAGAAATCCGTCTGTGACCCGCCCTTTGGACCAATCACAGCCTTCTAAACTCGGTGGATAATGGGCCCGCCCCTCTACCCTTCTCCACTTAAATACCGGGCTTTGCTTTGCATGGTGTGGGGCTTAAACCTGCGACCTAAGCCACAAATCCTCCACCTTTTGCCACTTGAGCTAGGCCTTGGGGGCAGTTGGATCTTTTTGTAAATAGTCAAGCACAATTCATGTTGCATTTATAATACTTACCCTTTTCTCAATTAAATGAAAAAAGGAACTAAACAAACTAGAGGAATGAAAGTATTTGCACTACGAAGCAAGGGGAAAGAGAAATATGGCATAATTTAATTCTTACTTCATCTATAATATCAGGAGCATCAGAGGCACATTCCCCCTCTTCTAAGAAAACGTCTTTTATACGCAAGAACTCCACATATGCTTCCTCCTAAAAAGACCAAGACATATCATAGTTAATAAGTAGGTTTGGAGTAACCCTGATAGAGACTATATCCAAACAGCCTCCAAAAAGTTTGATACACTAGAAGTGCAAGACCTGACCTTTGGTAATAGAAAAACAACAGCACTACCTTGTCGGCCCAGCCTAGCTGTTCGGCCTACTCTATGTATAAACATTTTATCATCCTGAGGAAGGTCATACTGCACAAGAAACAAAATAAAAGAATAATACATCCATGTAAGTTCCAGCTGCTTATTATCATGCTCATAATTACATGCTCGACTGACTATAGAACTATATTTCATTAGGAGAGTGGTGGTTCGCATTCCTACCACAAACTTCCATCTGATACCTGTTCATGAAGAATTTAGTGCCTTTGGTGTGGCTAGTGGGTGTGCACAAAAGACTTAAGCATTTATTTGTTTAAAATAAAGTGAAATATTTCCTGAATTATTTTTAGATTTTGCAAAAACTGAAAAGCTTTTCTCTGGTGTTTGACCGAATCAAATTTTCAGAAAATTGAAGAAGTTTGTCGAAATGATTTTTCAACACTTGTCGAAAACAAATGCCAACTAGATCATTCCTATACAAAATGCAGTCTGTGTGAACTATTCTTTAAATACTGTAGTGTGACCCACATATAAACCAGGTAACTTTTTCTTATAATGATATCATGTTATTATTCAATAAGGGAAGGCAACAGTCAACAATGTGTAATACTAACTTGACTACCATCGGAAATTGTTAATTCTGCTGCACACATTCTCAGTTCTTTAAGTTCAAGATGGTGAAGGAGTGATAAACATGTTATAGTAACAAAGTAATAAGCCCTCCCCTATCTCTCCACCCCCCCCCCCCAAAACCAACCATGTAATGAAGTTCATAACCCAAAATTATTATGCCCAATAAGAAAGTACCTGTATTATATAATCAACACCTGCAATATCAAGTCCACGTGCTGCTACATCTGTGCATAAAAGAACACCAGTGGAAAGAGCTGTAAATGATGCTAGTGCTTTCTCCCTTGCACTCTACAAAAATTTTAAGAGAGTTAATTTCCTGAACTGCTATAGAACCTTCTTTAAATAATAGGCCTTAATTAACAATTTCATAAAATAATAGACCTTTATTATTAAGATGTCAATAAATGTACCTGCTTCATCCTTCCATGAAGAGAGATTAATGAAAAACTTTTCAGACAAGAGAGACGTGGAAGAATAGTTCCCCAATAATCAACACAAGCACAAGTCATGAAATAACTGCAGGAGTAAAAAAATATCAAGTACTAAACACCAACGTGATCTCCTACCATCTATGCAGGTATGTAAAAATATATGATATACAATTCAAGATTCCAGGAAAGAAAGCTCACACTATAATTTTTTTTGACTTGTTCTTTGTTATGAGGTGTACAAGCTGCGATGATTTCTTGTCCGCTTCACATTCCAGATACTGCCAAATTGAAGAGACATTAGAATATGGTAAATTGGTAATCTATACCTTGACATTAATAAATTCTTTTGGAATAAACAAATACTGTGAAACAGTGGGAGCATACCTCAATATGAAGGCCAGAAGGTGTTTTTGACGAGGTCGAATTCCCAGACGCAGAACCGCTCAACTGTTTTGCTTCTGCCCGAACTTCAACCCTGACAGGATTTCTCAATCCTGCCTTTGATAGTTCTTCAACTGCTTCAGTTTGAGTAGCAGAGAAGAGACCCGTTCTACGAAGCTTAGGTAAACGACAAATGATTGAATTTAGCTGCTTCTCGAATCCCATGCCTAATAGCCTATCAGCCTCATCTAATATCAGGATCTGCACAAATGATATGTTTTTTTCTGAGTGGCTAATTAAGATGTAGTATTTCATATATCACTACCAAATCCCGAACACACATGGACAAAAGAAGGATTGAGGAAAGGGAGTGGACTCAACGCCCATTGTTCTATTTATTGACAGCCAATTGACTGCTGTAAGAACATGTAGGAAATCAGAGACTGATTTTTCTTTTTAAATGTTGAAAATCAGAGACCACTTAAGTCAGAATGTGATTATAGGCAATCACGAAAGTCAGCCTTGAGTACGAACTTATGATCTAGGAGGTAAAACTTAACTCCTTTTGGGGTAAGGCTGAACTTAGCATTACTTCAGTGAACAAATGGAAAGCTTTACATAAATTAGCACAAAAGTATGCAGATAAATTGTTTTAACACAGGGCATATGGCAACTTCATTTTTCCTTTTTAAAGTATCATAAGAAAAACATAAATTATCATCTATCAAGTAAAAAATTTGACACTAAATCCCAAACAAACTTAATCTTTAAGAGTAAACAAATGGTTAGCAGCTAAAGAGATACTGCAGCACCCAAGCAAAAGAATTTGATACTACTAAATTCCCAAGCTAACTTTCTTTAAAAGTAAACAAATAATTAACAGCTTAAAAATCACTATAGCACTTGAGCACAAAGCTCTATGTTTTCCACTGAAGGAGGCATGAAAGTAGCACCTCAAGATCCCGAAAGTCCAGTATATCCATGCGCTCCATTATGTCATATAGCCTCCCAGGTGTCCCAATCAACAAATTTGCTCCTTCCTCCTCTATCTTTTTGATATCTGCCTTTACTTCTAATCCTCCAACAAGAAGCATAGGCCTAACATTTGCTAATGTGGAAATGAATGGCTGAGCAACATGAAATATTTGCGACGACAACTCCCTGGTGGGTGATATAATTATACCCATTACCTGCAAGGGCACCAAAGAGACAGCTAAACACAAAAGAGGACAAAATAGAATTAAAGGGAAAAAAACAGAAAGAGAAGTATATCACAAGGATCTTTATTGGCTGTCAAATGGGTCTATTTGGATAGAACATAATGCCATAAGCATGGAAGATCAATTTTTACAGAGTATAACATGCGTGGCAAGATGAGTCAGTGCCTTTTGTTTGTAACGTATGGCCCGTCAACAAGATTGGACAGCTTTATTTATCTATTATAACTATTTCTAGGGTTGAAGATTCCCCCCTTCTATATCGTTCCTCATCAGGTTGCATTGCATTATTTAATATTTTTAAAAAAAAAAGGTGGTGGGGGGGGGGGGGGATAATTGTGGCCATACTGTCTTTCTATAGTTGAAGCACAATACTGTCAAGCCATAACCAGACAACAATAGAAGTATCAGAGAGCAACCTCCAGTCTTTATAATCTTATAGTACCTCCCAACTGGCAACTACTGCTGAATCAAGTTCAAACTGGTATACCGAAGATCCCTTAAGTTGGAAATATTCCAAACCAGAAACACCCTAAATGATCCAACTTGACGGTATTAACCAGCAAAAATGGATGTCTTTTAAAATACCAATAATCAAGTGACTCATTTTTCACAAAGTCAATCAGCAGAGTCCACTTCTCCAAAACACGTGAAGTGGATGACAGTGCCATTGTCCTGAAGCTTTTCATTCCCACAAGCATATGTATTTGTATAAGTACCATTCTATAGTCAAATTTGAATGTCCTCTAGAACTAATATGAAACTTGACTTGGTACAAATGAGCACAACTGCCTCTGCTTCCAGCTTATATCAAAATCCTCCATGACAGGCCAGTTAATACTTAAAATTCTAGTGCTCAAGCATCTTAATTATATTAAGCTCGCATACCTCAAATTGGGAATACTAAATTCATTTGTTCTTTATAAGTTAAATCAGTTTTAGCTCCCGTTCTCTGTATGTAATCAATATGTCACAGCAAAGCCACAAATTTTCCTACCTAACAAATCTAAACACTAATGCTTGCATACTTTGCATAAAAAAAGCCTAAACAGGTCTCGTAAAGCAGAAGAAGGAACCTTATTACCTTGTGAGGCTTAGGATTGGAAGAGGAGCGACGGATGATCTCAACCACAGGTAAAACGAAGGCTAGGGTTTTACCAGAGCCAGTGGCGGCGTCGACGGTGACATCCTTGTAGCTGCAGAGTAAGGGTATGGTGGCGGCCTGAACAGGAGTACAGAACTCGAAGCCGGAGTTGGTTAGGGCTTCCAAAACTGGCTCAGCAAGCCGCGGTTCGAGGTCGGAGAAACGAGTATTCGTTAAAGCTTTGTTCTGATTCGTCGACGCCATGCCCGCCGCACTTGGTAGTTTTTCTTCAACCCAACTGCCTAAGTACTATGCTAGTAATTAGACCGACCGAGTCGAATAAGAACCGCTTTCGAAAGTATTTCCGGTCCGGTTTGGCTGGTACCCGGTTTACTCCACTCTTGTATTAAAAATAATTTTTATTTTCCCCTTTTAATAATCAAGAGAAATTTATAGTTTTCATTTAATATTATTAACAACAATGTACTTAGTATAATTTCATAGATAGATTCTATTAAAAAAAACGTATGCCGGTGTTATTTATATTTTCATGAAATAGAGTGATCATTTTCCAAAGATTCTAATTCAAACGCATCAAATCCAAACAATTATGAAAATATAATATAAAAATGAATAAAATATGACAATTAATAATAATAAAAAAAGAATCATAGAGCTTCTCTAAAAAAGAACAGCAACCACACCGTTCTTCCAATACTATACTTATCATTAAATAATTTATAAGATGCTGGTAATCAAATTTAAATTTCTAAAGTATAATAAATAAACTCAATTCTATTACTTCTCTATTTTTTAAAAATGAAAAAATAACACCCTGAAATTAGATAATGAAATATTTGAAAGATAGTGAAATATACGCACAATCGCGTATATATTTTGTAATCCTTTTTATTTTATTTTTTCTATTTATACAATTTTTCCAGCAACCATTTATTTGGGTCCATTAACTTCTTTTGGGTCCATTTTAAAGTACGTGCCCTAGAATTCTAATACATGTGTGATGTGTGTGTAAAGAAAAAAAGAAGACAAAATTACCAACAAAATTTATAAATGTTGCAGTTAGTGAATTTTTTTTGACAATCTATATCTCTCTATATTACCTTAAAAACATGAACTTCTAACTTAAATGTTAAATTACTATAATACCTCTAACTTAGGTTGTGACTTGAGGTGTGACTTTTTCAATAAGTTGTGATTTTTTTCGAAGGGTTTTGATTTTTCGATGAGTTGTGACTTTTCCAAAGAGTTGTAACTTTTTCAATAAGTTGTGATTTTTTCAAAGAGTTGCGACTTTTTCAATAAGTTGTGACTTTTTCAAAGGGTTGTGACTTCTTGAAAAGATCATGACTTTTCAGAAAAGACATACTACCCTTTGTTGACTATAAATAGAGGGGCTTCCTCTCATTTTTCAACCACAAATTAAACTTTTTAATCTTCTACTCTTCTTCTTGCATTTTAAATTTTTTTGTGCGATTTATTGTCGTTGAGTGAGTTCAAAGTATAGCGGAATATAAGGTATCACTATTCTGATGAAGTAAGTCGTTCTATCCTAAGAGGGTATATTCCATAACCTCGAGTACTTGAAAAAAATAATTTTGATGATATAATAATTATTATTTTTGCTTAATATATACATTAGTATGTAATGTTTCAATATATGAAGTTAACATGATGTAGTCTAAATTCTAGAGCAGTCAATATGGGCTAGGACCGTTGGGCCGGCCTGGCGTAACCCGTGATTTGATAGGGCTGGGCTACCATTTTTGGAGCCCATTTAAGAAAAGGGTTTTTTAGCCTGGCCTGAATAAGCCTGCCGATTTGTGGGGCTTGAAAAATATGGATAGGGCCGGCCCGTGGGCCAAATAAAAATTAATTAAAAAATAAAAATAAAATAGAGTATTAAAAATAACAAGATTCTAAATTCAAAATTTGTTTAAAGTTTGAAATATTACAATTTAAATAAAAATTATGTTTATAAAATATGTACTGCATAAAATAAAAATTCACTACATAGGTTCGTAGCCTATGGAATATTGTCATAGTTTTTGTGTTTTATTATGGTTATTGGAAAACAATTAGGTTAATATTTATATTTAGCTATTTATGCTTTTACTTGAAATCAAACTTAATAAATATTATAAAGATAATTTTATTTGTGGATTTGATTAACAAGTAGTAACACTTACACCATGTAATATTGTCTTGTCGATATTTATGATACTTAATATTTTAAAATTATAATTTAATTTTAAAAATTATAAAAAAAATATACTTTTTAAGGAAAGAGGGCTGGCCTGTAGCCCACGTACTTGTGGGCTGGGCCGACCATTTTCTGGCCCACACCAAAAATGGGCTAGCCCGTCAAATTTCAAAGCTTGTATGGGTTAGCCCAAATGAGGTTGGTCAACCCGTATTGACAACTTTACTAAATTCATTTGTTTTTGTCAACAATTTTTCTTGAGATGTAGATATATGCTTCTGAATATATTTTTCAAAATTTAGAGAATTGTCACAATTTGTTTTTAATGCTCAAGACAAAAGAATGACTTTATTTATCAATGCTACTTATGTGATTTAAACTCTCATGAAGTTTGCTTCAAAATAATTATTGTAGAAATCTCACGTCTACGATTAGAGAAATCAAGGATCGTATTGATGATTAAAATTGTTAAGTACATACTCCTTATATAGGGAGAGAATTGTAGAGTCTTAAGTTAACTATACTTATAATCCTACTACAATACCTATTACTACTATAATAATAATAATGCAATTATAAATAATCTAATCCTAGTCATAATATAATTATAGTCATAATCTAATCCTAATTGTAATTTAATCCTAGTCGTAATATAATCCTAATTAATATAAGTAGTCTTATCCTAGTGCGACTCTAATTCTACAGCAGTGATGTAAACTCGTCAGTCAGCTTCGTTGGACTTGTTCCTTTGACATGTTCCAATCATCAGCTTCCTTCATCTTCAACACTTCGTTGTAGACACATCAGTCAACTTCGTTGGACCTGTTCTTTTGACATGTTCCAATCGCCAGCTTCCTTCTTCTTCAAGACTTCCCCTCAAGCTAGTGAGTAGAGGAACGGTTACTCCTAGCTTGATTCGAATACGCAGCAAAAAAACTTTGAATACCTAATAAAAACTTATTTTGTCAATGCTTCGGTATGAATGTGATGTCTAGTCGTTGCTTGTGATAGTTCATCTGCAGATTGATACGAGTAGTTCCACCAGTAAAAACACTTAAGAGCAGTATGATTATTCCTACCACAGATTTGACATTATTGTTCAGAGAACCTGGTCCATATTGACTGTTCTTAGAACCTGTTTCCTGTCTAGCAGGCTTGAAACCTGTTTCACTGGAGTTAATGTTGTTGTTTCCTCTTCCCTTACCTTTTTGAGAAGATAATACCATGTTGTGGTTTTGTTGTGGCACCTCTTTTTCATCTTCCCTTATATCAAAACTCATGAGAGCATAAACAAATTAATTAAGAGAGGAATATGGTGCCTTACCTAATATGACAAAGGTCTTGTATTTCAGACCTAAACCTTTAGCAAAATTAATTATTTTTGTTGCTTGAATATAAATTTTTTCCAAGCATTTCCACATCTCATTTGCAGTTGAGCAGCCCATAATTAGGTGCATGCTTTCTTCGGTCAAGGTGCTTGAGATCAACTCCTTAGTAACACATCTTTCTCCTCCCAATCATCAATGGTGTCACTATCTTTTGCATCCTTCTTAACTTTTACAACTTTCCCAGCAGTCTATCTAGTTGAACAACTAATTTTACTTGGTTCATAGATGAGATACGTTAGTTTCATCACCTGAATCAATTGGGATATTTGTGTCCTCCATATGAGGTAGTTTGTTGGCTTAGATTTAATGGAGCAAGCGGCAATGATTTGGTGAAGTGAGGAGGTTGACATGGTTTCGGTAGAAGGGGCCATTGTAACGTGTTTTTTTTTTGATCAATACTCAGAGAATGGAAGAGCTTTTATGCTCTGATACCATGTAGAAATCTCACGTCTATGATTAGAGAAATCAAGGATCGTATTGATGATTAAAATTGTTAAGTACATACTCCTTATATAGGGAAAGACTTGTAGAGTTCTAAGTTAACTATACTTAGAGTCCTACTATAATACCTATTACTACTATAATAATAATAATAATGCAATTATAAATAATCTAATCCTAGTCATAATCTAATCCTAATTGTAATCTAATTCTAGTCATAATATAATCCTAATTAATATAAGTAGTCTAATCCTAGTGCCACTCTAATTCTACAACAGTGATGTAAACTCGTTAGTCAGCTTCGTTGGATCTGTTCCTTTGACATGTTCCAATCATTAGCTTCCTTCATCTTCAACACTTCGCTGTAGACACGTCAGTCAGCTTCGTTGGACCTGTTCCTTTGACATGTTCCAATCTCCAGCTTCCTTCATCTTCAACAGTTATTACTATATAAACATTGCTCTTTTGTTTTACTTATTTACTATTTCTTAATATTTCAGTATTTTAGACGAAGAAATTTTAATATGACTTGTAATAATGTCAGTTGAAGTTTGTATTAGTTTAATTTTTATTATTTATTTAGTAGTTAATTTTATGCGATAAATATTTTCATTAATGCAAATATATATTTATATTGGGGTAGGTATTTGTATTTAAATTAAAGTATTATATATGTCACAAATGTATTATCAAGTTAACAAGATCTTCTAACTTTAAAATATTTTATTTTAAAATGTTCCGAGTTTTTTAAAAAAAAAAAACTCACAACAAATGTGAAAATATGTGAATATATAAAATGTAGTTGTTCTCTTCACATGTTCATATGACATCTAAACAATTTAACATGGAATACACATGCAAAACACATCCGGTTAGATGACAAGAAAAATACAAAGCGAATATTGTCTATAAGGTAATATTAGTGAGATAAGACTAATTTCATAATTGAACCTCATCAAATTGAAATAAATATATACATTATTGCATTTAACTAATAAAAATTTCCATTGACCATCTTCATAGGTTTGCGTGAATAAGAGATATATATGATGATCCACGTTGAACATTCACAAAAGAATCTGCAATATTATTTTTTGCTAAGCTTATTATTCAAATCTTCGCTTAAACAAGCAAATACTATTTGCTATAACATATATTTTTGAAATTGATAATCACGTGCAACACACGTGTCAAAAAACTAGTACATATATAGGTAGGGGCGGACCCACCTTCGCCGGAAAATTACATTGTATATAGAAGTCAAATTTTGGTTTAATATATATATAAGTATTGATACCTCTTGATACAAATGAAATGTTTAATCTAGTGGTTAAGGAGTTGCAAAAATTCTCTAAGATCGTGTGTTTCAAGCCTTGTTGGGCTCATAACTACTTTTAATTTTCTTACTATAACCGTTGATACCCCCACTGTATATAGGTGTGTCTCAATTGTTACTGCCTAGCTCCTCCCTACCAAATAATCTATACTATATTAAAAGTATAAAAATTATTAAAAATATTGATTGGACTTTTTATTTTATATTTAAAAGTTTTATAGTGAACTAAATTATTATTTTTATCCGCTTTATATATGTTTATTATAAATTAATATGCTCCAAACGTATAAATCACATACACTTAACTAGTAGGAGTATTACACAAAAGCAGACAAGAGGAAGTCAACTTTGCCGATCTTGAAAGTGAAAAAAGGTATCAATAAAAATTGACATATAGGTATGGTGCAAGTGTGGACTGCACAATTTTATGTTCAAATGGAAACACAACTCTGAGACCCTACTAAGTCAAGATCTAGTCAAGCTAATGCTTCAAATTTATTCAGGTTTATATTTGGACAATATTTGCTTGAATTGAAAAGAAAATACTTTTGAGTTGAACCCCACATAAGAAATAGACTATACAATAGAAGGGGTAGTTAATTGAACATTTTTACATGCAAAATTGTACAATGCATATATGTTATATATTCATTTTATATAAATATATTAAAATTTGATAATATTCTTAACAAAATTTTGAGAATATTCTAAATTTGAATCAATTCTACGAACTTGAATTGGGGTATATAGTTGGTGGCAATATTAAATTAGATCGATTCAATCCATTTAATAATATATTAAATCTCACTTTTTTTTAAAAAAAAAAAACTAAATAAACTGGTTGTCATAATTGACAATGCATGTGACACACAGGAACATTTTAATGTGCAATAAAAGAAAAACGAGTCTTTGTTCAATGCACGATTCCATAGTGTTTTTTGGTTTTAAAATAAAGTTAAGATAATGACAGAAAGAAATTGGGCCCCAAATTAATTCCTTTATACCAATAATCAATAATGAGTGCTTTTACTAAATGAATTTTGAACCAATAATATTAATACCCACGTGATTTTTATGTAACATGATTATAAATATTGCTTTTAGGAGCGTCTTTACTTTTGCTTCCACTTAACATAATCTTTATCCTTAATTAATTGTCAATGTGCTCTCCATTATACACCTTGCAATTAAAAAAATTCTGGTTTAAAGACATATATACCCTATTTTATTTTAGTTTTCATTTCTCTGTGCAATAGAAGGAAAAAAGAAGTAAAAAATTAGATTGAAAGAAAAAAAGTGAACTGATTACCGATCTAATAATATATTTATTTTTAATTTATCTAAAAAAACATATCATATTTCTATAATTAAAAATAATTTACTGTAATTCTTTAATGAAATAATGTATCACCATATTTATAAGGGAGACAACAAGGTCAATATCGTCAACACTATTTCGTAACTTCAATAATGGAGATAAAGATAAGGAATGGCACATATAGTAAATTTGTTTAAAGCGAGGGGTAATATTAACAACTCAGGTATATATATAGCTGTTCCATTCACATTCTTCATAACAGCAAAACAAATCCAAACAATCAATCAAACGCCGGCGACTAACATCATCGGAGCAATCACCGGCGACGAAATAGTCAGTACAATTCACTACAAGTAAAGCACATCGGAGAATTTCAAAGATGGCCGGAGCAAGAAAAGAGATAATGATGATGAATGGAGGAAATATGTCAAGAAGGGAGGAATATGGGCGACCAATTCCAAAAAGAGGGCAAGTGAAGATGACCATAGTTTTGGGTTTAGCTCACTCTTTGTCTTCAATTTTCTCCACCGGTGACCGATCTGAGTCTGGCCGGAGAACAACGCATCTCCCTTGAGCTCGCCAATAGAGATGGAGTGTATCAGTTTTGTAAATTTAGATAGTGTGGAAGGGTATTATAGTCCTTGTAGGGAATCTTGAGCAGTTGAGCTCAAATCTTTCTTGTGTACAACTTTTTCTTAATTTTAGTAGTTATGTCCTGTATATACTTTGGGAGTTAATTTTCATTCGTCTTCCATATGGCTGAGCTTTTTTTCTTAGGAAAACTAGGCGAGTTCGCAAATATTATTAGTTTATTATTCGATGAGGGTATAATTTCATTTAATTATTGTTTGTACATATAATTTAATATATTTTACTATTAAATATGAAACTACGCCTACTTTGCATACATAAACAAAAAATTATTGGAATAGACATAATACCGAATTACTCATTCTTTTAAAATGCTGCGTGCTTTTTTTAATTGGTCACAAATTTTAATTTTTCCAATTTTTAAAATTAAGTGAGCCATTGATTAGAATCCATCCCATTTTAAAAATCCAACCCAATGATTAAGTGAGCCATTGATGAAAATCAAACGTGGACATTGAGAAGTTAAAGCACAAATAATTGTATATATGTTCACAATTGACTTGTGTGTTTGATAGAAAATTTTAATATGTTTTTTATATCTTATTTTGTATTAATAAAATCATTCACCTTAAGTATTTGAATTAGTTAAATTACTTAATTAAATTTATCAATGGCGAATAAATTATTGTCTTTTCCAAACAAAGAAAAAAGAAGAAGAGATATTAACTATAAATATATGTATTGAAATGGTTGTCTTTTTCCATCTTCACCTCAATTCTTTAAGAAGATCATCAAAAAATGATCATAAAAAAGGTACAACTTTACTAACAAAATTTCTTGATTAAAACCTAAAACAACAAAATTTCTTGATTAAGACATAAAACTCAAGAGAGAAATCAACAAATTTGCATTTCTTAAGAATTGGATGAGAGTTGATTGTTCTAAAATTAAAATTTGTAATCAATTAGTAAATGCATCATAGCACTTTAAAAGAGTAAAATTTCCGTCTAAATTTATCATTTAATTTGAGGGATATATTTGACCCAAAAAATAAACGTTAAGTATATTGTTAGATACTAAGGTAGAAAAAAAATATTCATAAACTATTTCTCATAGGTTAAAGATATTTTTGACCTTTTTCTTTATAAAAATATGTTGAAATAATTGTTATTTTATGAAAATTATTATGGTAAAATATGAATGTTATACATATAGGGACTGCAATGTTAATATTTTTAAACTTGGGTATTAGACTTAATTGTGTTCCCACATGTTTTTCTTGACTAAATTTAAATACATGCGTAACTTGATCTAACGCCTAAATTCCCTTAAAATGGATGATTAATAATGAGTCACTATAATGTTACATGTTCTTTTAAATATTACGGAAAAGGGCCTAAAATACCCTCAGGAGCTGTTTGGTTACTGGTTAGAGTTATGCAGGTATTAGTTATGCAGGTATTAGTTATGTAGGTATTAGTTATGCAGGTATTAGTTATGTAGGTATTAGTTATGCAGGTATTAGTTATGTAGGTATTAGTTATGCAGGTATTAGTTATGTAGGTATTAGTTATGCAAGTATTAGTTATGTAGGTATTA
>JAJOOD010014630.1:0-20509 GCA_029582525.1 Solanum tacnaense | reverse complement strand
CATCATCAGTTGATGTTATGGAGGGATTCATGAGGAACTTGATTATCCTGGCTTTGCGCTTTTCGAACTGTGGCTGATACTTGAATGCACCAACACGCAGAGCTAATTCGATCAAGTTGAAAATATCATCAGGCTGCTCCTCGATCTTGTAACAACTCATGAAAACTCTTTCAATATCCATTCTTCTCACACTCACTCGAACAACAACAACAATTATGAAAGGAAAAAAAGTAATTTGTTAAAAGTGTAATAAGAAACTTTAACTCATCAAACCCCTCTTATAAGATTTTTTTGGAAACTTTTTTTCATATGTTTTAGGACTAGGAGTGCTACAAAATTAACCTTTTCAATAATTTCCATTTTTGAATTGTACGATTTTTAGAAATTTTTTCCCTTTTTCCAATATTGTTTAGGACTTGCAACAAATTTACTAAATTATTTTTTCCTTTTCCTATATTGTTTAGGACTGCCGTTTATTTATTTTTTCTTTTTCCTATATGTTTTTAGGAACAAGGGCGGCTCACTCTAAAGCCCAAACCCCCCAAATTCAGATCTGCTGAAGTAATAGCACACTTGGAAGGATCAAAGTACCCTAAGTAGGATATTAAAAAAAAGGAAAAAAAGTCTGAAATATATCCAAACTTTGATCGAAATTGATGTAACAATATCGAACTTTGGAAAAGACCTTTTACCCCTGAACTATTTAATAGTGTATTTTAAAGGTATACATGTGCTCACGTGGACATCATAAATATTACATTATTATAAATAGTAATGTGTCCACGTGGGCACATATATACCTTGAAAATACACTATTAAATAGTGCAGGGGGTAAAAGGTCCTCCATAAAGTTTGGTATCGTAACAACAAATTCGGCCAAAGTTGAAGTATTTTTCAGACTCTTTTTCCTAAAAAAAATTGTGCATTTATTGTTACTATATAAATTAAAATTAGCATATGCACATCGAAATATCGAATTGAAGTTTGATAAAATCAAACCAAAAAATCAAAGTAAACTACAATAGAATGGACAAAAATACTGCAAATATCTAAATCGTCTTGTTATCCAATACTCTACCTCTTTATCTCTTTCGACACCTAAAGGTTAGCGTCTAAACACGAAGAAAGGTTGTCCAAAATTCTAAACATATCAATATGAAGTAAAATTTGACTTTTATGTGTAGGGTAGTTTTTCAATGAACAACCGTAGCTCCGCTCCTATGAATATTAACTACATACAAATAAAATATAAGTGTGCACATTTTTGTTGAGCAATTTGTTCTTCGAATTTCAATTGTGGATGACAAAATTTTACTACATTTAAATCCATAAGAAATTCAAATTCTATAAAAGTAAAAGATAATCAAAATATACTATCCAAATAAATATAGGGAATGAATATAAGTTAATTAATTATTTGAATCCAATAATTTTGAATTTTATTGAGATGAAACAACACAAAGCACACTATTATTTATGTTAATTACATGTTGAAATAACAAATTTACTTTATTTGCCAAAATAATTATCTTGGGTATATGCATCTCCGGAATACGCGAGTAAAATTAGGTGTAATTTATTCCAAATATGTTGTATTCAAGCGTGATTCACATTTATATGAGATATACATATATTATGAGATATATTTACTCTTTTGTTCGCCTCTCTCCCTATGTATCTGTATTTCAGAATCCATTTGAGTTTTACAAATTTTGTGTATACATATGTGTATCTAGTATCAATTTCATGAATATGTATATCCATAATTAGTTTCATCTCTTATATATGATATCAATTTCATCAGTGTATCTTGTATCAAGTATTTAGTATTTTCATGCATAAATACATGTATATGATATTAAAGATACATATATCTAGTGTTAAAGTATGCCCTGATCAGTGTATATGTACATTACATTGATCGTTATTGATCGGGATTCAATAAATATAACATGAATATTTGTTTGTAGTTTTCCCTTTTTACTAATGGTCAAACTTTGTTGGATTATATATTTAATTAAGCTACAAATGATGAGGTCACTAAATTGGCATCGCGTGTGAAATGGTGTGGCACGTCAAGTCTATTGAAGGAGCTAATATAATTATGTCATATATCAAAATGGCATAGCATGCCTCGTCAAATTAAAATCAATGAAAATGCACGACGTGTATAAATGACATGTTTAGGCTAATCAAATATGACTATGTCAATTCAATATAATTGGCCAAAAGAAATTGTCCTCATCACAATTTTTTCAGCCTATAACTATAAATAAGACTCTCATAATTCAGGAAAAAATAAAAATTTGTGATATATCTCGTGCACTTTAAGAAAATGCATAAATAGAATATTCAACAAAATAATGCACTCTAAAGACCACGATTACTTGATTCTTGATGTTGATGATGAAGATGAAGTAATCAAGCAAAAAAATCTGAGAAAAAAAAAGACAAAGTGACATAAAAACACACCAGATTACTTTACCTACAAATCAGAAACCAACTGTACAAGTTGCTTCTCATAAAAAATAACTTCTTTCAGATTGCTCACTACAAAAACAAAGCAATTGTCGTGCAATTACAAAACCAATTGAGCGAATAGCACAAAGCTTTGCAATTGTGAGATTAGTGCAAAAAGAAACACAGTATCAAAAACATAGAGATGGAGTTTGAATCAATCAAGAGGAAATTTGAGGAAAGGATGACAGAGCAAAGGTAAGTCAAGAGAGGGACTATAATGGTGGACTTTCACGATATGCCTAAATGTGCTAATGACTCTCGTTCTCTCAGAAGACATTGTTGGGATAGAAAGAGATTTTGATTATCTCATAATTCAATCTATTGTAAATTTTATATCAGAATCTTCTTCTTTTTTCGTCTAATAAATTATGGACAATAGTAGCATTTACTATTTTTAATTTGATCATGGGTTTCCTATATGCAAATTATCTCAATGATTAAATTATAATTTAATATAGTTGCAATTTCCCTAAATAATGTTATATTCATGCTTTAACGTTATGTTATATACAATTCAAAATTTTATTATTGCCTGAATAGCCACAAAGTTACTCTACTCTGTTTTAGGTATACTAGTTATTCAGAAGATATCAATAGCATTTCAAGTCAATTGAAAGCTTGTGAGATTTTTTTTAATCTTGATGGACAACTAGGAAATTATTGGCAAGAAAATTGACATTTGGGTCGGTTATTAGCCCAAAATTAAAATCAAATCAATATAATTCATTTTTAAATTATTAAAATCAAATCTGATTTAATATACATTTATCTATTTGGTTGTTATCGATTTGGTTTGATTATTAAACATACATGAAAATAAAATCAAAAGACAAGGTGGGGAAGGAGAATAAAATAACGTTCATGTTCAAAATATTTTTTGTTCAGAATACTTTTTGCTTAGAACTTTTTTGCTTCATAAATAAATATTATAAATAAATCTTGATGAAAATATTTATAAGATGTTTAAAATTATTCATAAAAATAATATATATGATGTTTATTATTATAAGAAATAATAATATGTAATAGCTCCTACATGAGATTTTATCTATGACATTATGTGACTATCTATTCATATTGCATCGGAAAGCCTCCTAACACATTAGGAGTAAAACTCTTTCTAAAAAACAAATTCAGTTCATTTTCTTCTACTTAAGCTCATTTTGATATTGTTACTATACTAGTTCTAAATTAGTTTTTAGATCACTTGATTGACTAAATAATGAGATGTCAAATCATTCACATATATAGACAAACAATATTTGCAAATGCCACTTAAAGTGCATGTAAACTTCTATGTTCATTAATGTTCTTGATCACTTGACCTGCATTGACTTTGTGACACATTACCAACCACCAACCTATGCTAGGATTTTAAACACAAAATAGAAGAATAATGTTATCATGTCTGGTATCTCTTCTTCTTGATACAAATTGGAATAGATTGGTAAGTACTCTTTTTAGTTCATACGTTTCTCGTATAATTATCACTTTGTCATAAATTTTGTACAGAAAAGAATGCATAATTATTTTTTTCACATTCAACCATGAGAGGCACAACTGAACTATAGAAACTATAACAATTTTTGTGAACAAACACTTTGTCGGTTCATTTTTTATATAACTTTAATTAAGAAAAAAGGTGAAAAGGGAAAGTAAATCCCATTTCCACTATTGATGCAATAGAAGCTTTTTATAATGCAATATCAAATGGTGAAGACATTCCCGTCTCATGCCTTCGCGCTTGTACTCCAAATTAGTAGCTCATTTCGAATGAGTGGGTGAAGTTCAAGCCTTTGCGCTTGTTCATGACTCCTCGTTGTTGCCATGTAACTTTAGGAAGGAATAAATGTATCCAAAGAAGGGGAATTTTGGATAAGAGTAAAGTTGGTTTCATATGATTAGGAGCTCTCAAGTTTAAGATGTGAAAATCGTCTTTAGCAAAATAAGATTTCGTATAATAAATTATTGTGGTTTGGGGTAGGACCCGTGCACAGTGATAGCCATTTATAATGATTTCCTTTTCCTATATGTTTTAGGAGTACGCTGCCTTGCACCTTGAGGTAACGATACAAAACACCCGGTTTGGATAAGTATCTTTTAGGGCTTGTTTGGTATAAGGGATTAGGGATAACTAATTTCGGGATTAATCTAAAGATGAATTTATCTCGTGTTTGTTTGGCATAAAATCACGGGATAAGTTATCCGAAATTGTAGTGTTATTTTAACTTTAGATGAACCAATCTACTATCAGATATATATCTTGTCTCCTGCAAGTCTTTCTAAATTGAATTTCAACTTAGAGTTGATTGAGTTTGTGAATGTATGACTATAAAAAGGGATGTGTTGGTTACTAGTTACAGTCTTTACGATCAGAAAGCCCTTTCTAATTGTTTGTTGCTTAAATAGGTCATCAATTTTCTGCAGAGATAGAAAGAGTGCAACCTACAAAATTGTTTGACTTTGCTGAATAATATTTGATATTATGCCAAAAGAAAAGAAGTAGTGTTACAGTCATATACTTGCTAGAAATCTTAAAAAATTGTAAATTGAGTAGCTTTCTGCATATTCAAGATTGGAACTTTTAAACTCAGGCAGGTTAGCAGATGGTGAGACCAGAGACTCAATTACTATCCTGATTGCATAAGTACCAGTGTAAGGGAGAGTGTGACTAAACCATGAATTCAACTAAGATGATAATTTACAATAACTAAATTCTGAATCATCAAAAAGATTTAAGACTCGGATTAAAAGATAATTTACCTTAGTCCATGCCCTCAAAGTAAAATCTTCATCCACAGGTAACTTCAACCGTATTGTGCTATGGAAGTATGTCTGGCTTTTTCTTATGATCAGGTATCTTAATGGTACTGAACTATTTGGACACTCTGTCAGCTCCTAGGAGCCAGCTTTTAGTTCTGGTAATCCTTGATGCTGTACAAACTCCACTAAATACAGTTAGCATTAGAAAATTTGATCTAAACTTTGTAAATGTCCTGGACACATGTTGAACCAGGACATTTCACAGAACAACAATATACATACCTAGTGAAGTTTGGGGAGAGTAGAGATTACGTAAACCTTACCACTACGAGGTAGAGAGACTGTTTCCAAAGTTTAACTAGTATTTAAAGGTACTAAAAGTAAAGTCACTCAGGGCATGTTACAATTTTTTTTCAGGACTAACTCAACAAACGGAAATACATAATAATTGGCTCAACCCATCCATCAAATATAATGCATCGTATATGTGATAATTCTTTATTTTGATAAAGTATAGTCACTATGATTAAGTTCCAAAACAACAAATAAAGATAAATTTAACCATCCAATAGGGTATAAAACATACGTACACCAAGAATTGAAATCTTAACATGCGTCGTGTGCTCATCCATTCTCTTCAATTCCAAAAGTAGTTGTATAACAAGAGTATAAACCTGAACATTCTTTCCTTGTTGTTGCATTGATAATTTGAGCTTCTCCATCGACTTACAAAGCTTAGGTTTGTCGTATCGAGATATACAATCCATCAACAAAAAGTGTATAATTGTCTGAAGATTATAATGCCCCCAATCACCACAAGAATACCAAAAAATCCAAAAACATTTGACATTGCACGCAAGTCATTCGTGGATTCTAAGTAATAACATTTCAGTTTGTTTGCGGAAATCCTCAAGGGTGATATTGTTGAAATTCTTTGGGAATTGATGAACAACTTCCTTGTGTCCCTTGGATAATTTGTCGAGAAACATTTTATCATCATATGATAAGTAGTAATTAAAAAAATTCATTATGATCATCATCAACTAACTTCTTTTTCTTGTCTCCTAATTCTGATGATGAATAGTATCTAACTTTTTCGAATAACTTGTAATTAGAAAAGTTCTCGTATCTAATTTTTCATGCTAGAAAATATGTGCTAGTACTATTCAAATAATATTTTTTGAAAGAAGAATTTGGGGTGGTTGAAACGTAATCGTAATTGAAAATTGAAGAGAAAAAACTTCTTATTGAGAATTTTCTAAGAAGCTTAGTTGAAAACCCTAGTTAAGACGTCATTGCTACTAAAGGTATATGTTATGCAAATAAAAAAACAACCTAGTTACTCATTTAATACCTAGACTATTTCTTGTCGACCAATACACTAGAAAAAATAAAAAATAAAATCAAGAAACTATTTATATTGAGGGATATTATAATTACTTTCACCCTTACTTACAAACAACACAAAATACACTATTATTAATGCTAATTACATGCTAAAACAACAATACTTAGCAATTGACTAAAATTAAGCCGCAACCGCAGAAATCTTTTTGCTAGTCGAATTGCCAAATATATATTAGGCATAAGGCATATCTATTGCCTGTTAAATTCAGTATTTAACTTCCTAAAACTCGTGAATTGGTAGATATATTTTGAAAATTCAAGAGATTATTCGTATTATGTGATATCAAAAACAATCAATTACTCAATGAATTCTGTAAAAAATTGTTTGTTTGAAAGTTTGTTGTAACATGTAATCACAATCATTTATTTATAAAAGAAAAATGAAGATACGCAATTTACTCATATGATACATTAGTATATTTTGGATACCTTGTTTATAAGCTATGACTTACTCATTTGGTAAGATAGTATAATAATTTAGGAGTTTTGATAGTTTTCACAAATTGTGTGAGGTTGTGGTTATGATAGAAAAATACAACTTAAAAATTCAAATCAAATGTTCAAACAAAATTTCAACAGTAACACCTTGTTCGGATGGTTGTTAGTTGTTACTCACTGTATTGTTAATTTAAATACAATGTGTTTTTATTGTATCGTATCATTTAGATTGATCGTTAGGTAACTGCAAAAAGTCTGATTTTATGTAACTAATTTGGTGTGATCATGTGTTACCTTAATATTTTCTTCTCATTTAATTTTTACTTATTATTTAATAATCCTATTTATCTTTTACCCTAACTTTTCATGTACACTTAATATTTTCTTCTCATTTAATTTTTACTTATTATTTAAATAATCCTATTTATCTTTTACCCGAACTTTTCATGTACATGTATACAATACACTATAATACATTATGAATTAATAGTATAACAACTATCCAAACAAAGTATAAATCAACAAAAAATAAATATAAATCAACACTATTTGAAATAATGTCCAAAAGGCCCTATGAAATTCGTCGAATAACATCACACACACTTTTTTAATTTGGTAAAGTAAAATCACTATAATTTATAATTTCCAAAATATATATATTGCAGCATCCTCTGATTCCTAACGAACAACTAAAAATAAGATCCAACAACACACATAAAAAATTGAAAGCACTTTGTTAGATATGCTTTCGTCTGATTTCTTCAATTCTCGAAGAATCTGAAGAACAAGCGTCTTAATTTTCGCGTTGCCATTGCCTTGTTTCTGCAATAGTAATTTGAACTCTTCCATCGAACCACATTGCTTCAACGATGCAAAATCAACTATAACATGAATGTAAAAAAAATGTACCATCGTAGGAATATTATTGCACTGAAACCCTAACATTATAGTTACAATTCCAAAAAAAATAGAAGATTGGCGCAAGTTCTCCATGGATGTTAACAATAGATCAGTTAGTTTGCGCAAATCCTCAAGGGTGATATCATTCAAATCCTTTGGGATTTGTTTAACAAAATCCCCATGAATTGAATAATATTTGCCCTTGGATAATTTGTCAAGGAACTCTTTTCCATCGTCTGATGAGAAGTATTTGTATAATTCATCATCTCCAGGAGATTCTGAAGAATAGTATTTGACTTTTTCGTATAACTTGTAATTGGAAAAGATCTCATGCCTAATTTTCCGTGATAAAAAATATGTGCTACCATTCGAAGAATTTGAATTGTAATTGCGATTGAAGATGGAAGAATTTTCGAAAGAAGAATTTGAATTGTAATTGCGATTGAAGATGGGAAACAAGGAACTTATTGAGGATTTTCTGAGAAAATTGGTTGAAAATCTACGAGCCAGAAATAGAGAACTCATTGTATTGCTACTAAAAGTATAAGCAAATTGAAAAGCCCTAGCTGGTCCTTTAATACATAACTTATTTCTTGTCAATCAAGACATTAATTAGTGAATAAAGAAAAAAAAAAAAAAACCACTCTATCTTTCCTGTGTCATCATTTAAATTTTAGTAACTAAAATTATACCGTAAAATTGAATATGAAATCTTTAATTTCTTTAAAAATAAAATTAACAACTCAATTATCGGCTGTATATTGATTAATATATATGAAATTATATATTTAATTCTGGGGTGAATTTCCAATAGTAGAAAAAAATATATACCTCCATAAGAGTTTGAGATCAAAGTACCTTCATGTATGAGATTTACCTAGAAATTAAAATCGAAGAATGGATGATTGATTATCAGAAATTAGTTGAAATAAATACAATAATGCAAAACAGATTACGAATTTTGTTTCTGATATACTCTCCATCATCATTCATTGTCACTGTTTAAACTAAAAAACAGGGGAAATCTACTAGAGAAGCCATTGTTGCTGAAGATTGCTGCGAGCTAAAAGCTTAAAAACGCAAATGAAGTGTTCTAGTCATATTTTTTCGGTTACAGGGTCCTTAAATACTCAAGGATCTCGATTCTTATCCACCAACAAACTATTTACCGGAAAAGAAAAAGAAAAAGGAAGTCCAAAAACCATTTACTGAATTTTTTGGAATTTATATGCCATATTTTGTACAACTTTTGAGATCTCAAATTCAGTAATATATTCCCTCCGTTTCTTTTTAGTTGTCATAATTTTTTTGTAAAGTCAAACTATATGAATTTTGATTAACATTATAAGATGTATTTTTTTCATCACATTGACATGGAAAAAAGTTGCAATTTATAATACTTTTCGTATAGTTTTTGAACATCTAAAAATTTGTTTAAAAATATTCAATGAATGTTATCTAATTTAGCTTTAAAAATTAATCAAATTAACTCTCGAAAAGCACAACATGACAACCAAATAGGAACGGAAGGAGTATTGGTTATGATTAATTTGTTTCTAATCTAGAGAAAAGACATAAAATCACCATTAAAGTTATTTTGAATTTTCAAAAAAACATCTTAATTGTGCGGGTGTCCTATTACCCCATTGAACAACTTCGCAATAGTATGTATACCCCATTTTTCACCCAGTACCACTTATACAAAAATATTTGTAAGTCACGCACTAATAGTCACTTGACAGGTGTTAAAAGTAATTTTTATTAGATTTCTTTGCTTTTCTTTTTTCTTTTTCCTTTTTTTTTTCTTTTTTTTTTTTTCTGTTTCTCTTTCTTCTTCGCCTCAATCTCTGTTCTTAGCTTCTGCCATTCCTTTCGTCGCGAAGAACAATCGCCAAACCCGCTATGGCGGGACGGAATTTTCCGGCAGCATTATCAATTATTTGTCAAATTATCACCAATTAATTTATTTATGAAAATAAATATAGTCAAATAATCAAAATCTAAATACTCAAAATACCACCAAGTCAAAATCTGACATTTAAATCACCTTCTTCTCCAATTTCTTACTCCCAAATAGAGTTTTTCGTAGTTTCACTATTCCCAAATCCCAAACTTGATTTGTAGGAGGAATAAAATCACTAAACTAATTTGTTTTTTTTAAAAATAAAATAAATAGAATATGAATGAACACAATAACATTAATTTTTTAAAAAAATGAAGGAAGACATAGATGTCCAAGAAATATGGGTAAGCTAATGATGGTAGGGAAGATGAGAAAAAAGATTTGAAAATTAAAAACTATTTCTAATAAAGCTTAAAAAAAAATTAATACATGGGTTTTTATATTTTTTCAAACTAAGTCAAATTGGGAGTGTCAAATGGCAATTTTACGTTGGTCTGAAGCTGTATGAACAGTCCTTCACGCGCCCAAATTTCATGACAACACGAGTGGTGTTAAAATTAGTCAAAAGGGTATATTTATTGTGGATTTAAATTGTTTCGTGGGGTAATAGAACACCCGCAAAGTTAAGGTGTCTTTTTGAAAATTCGAAACAACTTCAATTTGATGGTGATTCAATATACATATGATTAGTTATGTTTGTATAAAATTATATTCATCCCATATCAATCTTGTTAAATTGGTTCAAAATTCAAGCGAATCCACAAAAGTTAACGCGTTCGTAATTTTTATTACTTCTTGATTTTTTTAAAGTGACAAATATTTTAATTTAATTATTATTAGCAAACGTGATAAGTAATGGAGAGGACACAAAAGGAAGATTTTATTGGTAAAAATGAACATTTTAAAAATTATTTTGGACCAATTGGTAGTGTGTCATGGATTGTTAAGAAATGGGGGGAGAGAATGGCAAGTAACTAAAGGAAATGCAAACTTATTTTACCAAACTTATTTTACCACAAATTTAACTTCACAACAATTTTCTACTTTAATTTTGCTTCATTCTAAGATTGAAAATTTTCAAACCGCTTCTTCCCTCCAATAAACATGATATTATTTGGGGAATCAATTTTTTTTTACTACAATCTTTTTATACATTCTTAAACATACATTTTTTTAGCCTGTGACATATTTATTATAGTATATAGTATTATATTATATATTATTCATGTACATAAGTAATTCTAAAAAATCAAAACTCAAATAGTAGGAGTATGGATTGATATTCACAAATATATACTTAAATTCTCAAACTAGGATTTTTTTTTTTGCGTTCCATCCATATTCAAGAGAGTTTGATAATTTATAATTTTGCACATTGAGTTATAATTTTTATTTTGCTAAGCATACCTAAACATCTAAAGGTATTTTTATTTTCAAAGTTTTACTTTACTACTATATATAAAGGCTCCAAGCATGTGTGCTTGTAACTAGTGTTATTTAAGACTTTCATAGAAATTAATAAGTTATTTTTTTCAAAAAAAATCATTGATTTATCAATTATCGATAATGAGTTATAAATTAAGCGATTTTGATAATGATTTTGATTTATTTTTTCATATCAGATTAGTATTTTTTAATGGTTTGAAATTTTTTATTAATGGCCTATGGGTTAAGCGTAATCCGATAGTAAATTAATAATATAAATTTATTTAAAGTCTTTGACTTAAATTTTTTTTCTATACTTTTATTTCTAACTGTCTCAAACTCTTAATAATTCTACTAGGTGTGAATGTTTTCTTTTGAGCAAGATATACAATTTGTTAACTTATGTGCCACCTTATTTTTAAGTAATTTTAAATATTTTTTGTGAAATATTCTTAACGGGTAAATCGATTACCAAATTAATAATGATCAATAACCGATAAATCTATATTTTATGTTAAGTTCTTTTTTTGTTCCAATTTATCGAACATAAATGAATTTTGAATAGTCAATTAAAATTTTTATATGTTTTTTGAAATATCTGAAGCTGTTCATTATTATGATTATAATATTTTTTATATAATTTTAAAATATAAAATGAATAAATTAAACTGTTAATTATTGTGATTTACAATTCTTTTAATGTAATTTTTTTTAGATAATATACAAATCAAAAGAAAAGTAATACAATTAAATTGACATGAATAAATTACTAAAATGGGCCACAAATTTTAAGAAAAGCACCATTGGCTACAAATTAGGCCGGTATGGATGGGATTCATTCTTTGATTTTGAAGTTTATCATTAACTTTTAATTTGTTTTATTGATTTTCAATTTTTAAATATGCTAAATCAATAAAATATTTTTATAGATTTTTAATTTATTGATTTTGGTGCTTAACTGTTGGATGTTAGCAATTTTAAATCAACTCTTGGAAAAAAATTAAAAAGTAAAAGGACTTGTTCCCTATCTTCGTCATTCTTCAGTAGGGTTTTCTTTTCCAAAACCCAGATTCCTCACAACTTCCCGGCGATTTGCGCCGGCGGATTCAGTTTCTGAACTTCTTCTCTCTTATATATAATACCAATCGCATTTTAAAGCGAAAATCCAATTCAAATCACAGCCTTCAATATGTCAATCCCGAGGGAGCTCTACCCCACCGAAGATGACCTCCCGTACGAGGAAGAGATCCTCAGAAATCCGTTCAGTCTGAAGCAGTGGTGGCGCTATCTAGTGGCACGAGCAGATGCGCCATTCACAAAACGAAGAGTGCTTTACGAACGAGCTCTACAAGCTCTCCCCGGAAGCTACAAAATATGGCACGCGTATCTCCGCGAACGTCTGGAGTTAGTTCGGAATCTTCCAATCAACCACTCCCTGTACCAAGCTCTAAACAACACTTTCGAGAGAGCACTTGTTACAATGCACAAAATGCCACGAATTTGGATCATGTACTTGGTGAGTTTAACTCAACAGAAGCTCGTTACTCGAACTAGACGCACTTTTGATAGAGCATTGTGTGCATTACCTGTTACTCAGCATGATAGGATTTGGGAACATTATTTAGTGTTTGTTAGTCAAAGGGGAATTCCTATTGAAACATCACTTAGGGTTTATAGGAGGTACTTGAAGTATGACCCTTCCCATATTGAGGATTTGCTTGAGTTTTTGTTGAATTCTGAGCTGTGGCAGGAGGCGGCAGAGAGGTTAGCTGGTGTATTAAATGATGATCGGTTTTATTCTATTAAAGGGAAGACTAAACATAGGCTTTGGTTGGAGCTGTGTGACTTGTTAACACAGCATGCTACTGAAATATCAGGTTTGAATGTGGATGCGATAATTAGAGGAGGGATTAAGAAGTTTACCGATGAGGTTGGGAGGCTTTGGACGTCGTTGGCGGATTATTACATTAGGAGGAAGTTGGTTGAGAAGGCGAGAGATGTTTTCGAAGAAGGGATGACAACTGTGGTGACTGTTAGGGATTTTAGTGTTATCTTTGATGCGTACTCCCAGTTTGAGGAGAGTATGCTTGCCTTGAAAATGGAGGAGATGAGTGATAGTGAGGTGGAGGATGAAGGGAGTAACGGTGAGGTTGGGGCAGAGGAAGATGTGGATGAGGAGGATGATAGGTTGAATGTGGCAAAATTGGAGAAGAAGCTTAAAGAGTTTTGGCTGAATGATGATAAGGATATTGACTTGAGATTAGCGAGGCTAGAACATCTTATGGATAGGAGGCCAGAGCTTGCGAATAGTGTCCTTTTGAGGCAAAATCCGCATAATGTAGAACAGTGGCATAGAAGGGTAAAACTATTCGAAGGGAATCCGACAAAGCAAATATTAACGTTCACTGAGGCAGTTAGAACTATTGACCCAATGAAAGCTGTGGGGAAGCCACATACTTTGTGGGTTGCATTTGCAAAACTTTATGAAAACCATAAGGATATTGCAAATGCAAGAGTCATCTTTGATAAGGCAGTGCAGGTGAATTATAAAACTGTTGATCATCTGGCTAGTGTTTGGTGTGAATGGGCCGAGATGGAACTACGTCACAGGAATTTCAAGGGTGCTCTAGAACTGATGAGACGTGCCACTGCTGAACCAACTGTTGAGGTCAAACGGAGAGGTAATTCTGACTTTCCTTTTGTATCTGTGCTCTTTCTTTTTCATGACTGTTTCTTTGTTCTTGTCACTTGTTAAGTATTTAGCCCATCAAGCTTAAATAATAGTTCAGCATTAGATCTAATGGAGTCATGGAATACAAAGAAGTACTATATTGGTATTACCATTCATCGGGAACTAAAATTTTGAATGTGGTTTCGTGTTACTTTTGAAGTAAAACAATCTACCGAAGTAATTCTTCATCCAAAATAAAATAAAATCTACAGAAGTAGCAAGTAGTAAGAAAAAAGCTTGCATTTGGAAAAAATCCAGACAGCGGGTGATTCTTTTTTTTTTTTTTTGAGATAAGGGTAACTTTGTGTTCACAAAAAATTCTATCATCCTAAGAAATGATGAATTGGAAACTTGCATCCCACATAGTGGGCACACCCCCATAAGGGTAGTCAGATTACAAGTCTCCTAGGAAATCAACTAAATTTACCACTGCCCTTTCCAAATCTTCTTTACACCAAAAAATAGAAGGCTTAATTCATTTTTATCTTCTGAAAGTTGATATTTTTCCCTTCAAGACAGCTAGCATTCCTTTCTTCCCAAATGATCCGCCAAATACATACTGGGATAGTCTTCCACCATTCTTCCTTCCTTCCCCTGCTTCCAATTCCTGACCAACTGTTCAAGAGCTCCAGAGTAGTCTTTTTGCATCAGCCATCACCCAGCTAACCCTTAGGGATCGTTTGGTGTGAGGGATAAGAATAAATAGTCATGGATAAAAAAATAGTCCTGGGATTAAATTTTGATGTCTTGTTTGGTTGCCATGTTTGGGATATCTTATCCCACCATTTATACCATAGTGATGGGATAAGTTATCCCATATACATGGTGGGATAAGTTATCCCAAGATAATTAATCCTGGGATAACTTGTTCCCAACCAAACGACCCTAAGTGTACATAAGAAATGTTCCACAGATTTGTAGCTGTTTGAAAGTGTAGAAATAGGTGGTTGTTTACCTCAATTTCCTGCTCACTCATGAAGCACCTTGAGTAAATCTGCATACCTCTTTTCTGTGATGCCTCATGTATAAGGCATGCCTTCCTAATTAGCAACCAGGCAAAGCATGTCTCTTTGAGTGGGCAATTTCTCTTGAAACTGAAACTTAGCAAAGTAAATTTTGTCTCTATCTTTGTACCCTCCTGGCTATAAAACTAATCATATGCTTTTAATTATCTTCTTTGAACTCCATGACCAATCTAAGTCTTTAAAATCGAAGCTGAAAAATTTTAGGAAAACATTTAGTATATCTTGGCTGAGGAATCTAGATATCTAATTTCATTTTCAGTCGATTGATGCTGTATGGATATTTTGGCTAACTCTTGGTGCTCTCTTCATGTTTTAACATGCAGTTGCTGCTGATGGAAATGAACCAGTGCAAATTAAGCTACACAAATCTCTAAGGCTTTGGTTACTGTTTGTGGATTTGGAGGAGAGTCTAGGAAGCTTAGAGTCAACTCGTGTGGTCTATGAGCGAATTTTGGATCTGAGAATTGCTACACCACAGATTATAATAAATTATGCAGTACTTCTGGAGGTATGAATTTCATTCTAATCATTACTTACGTATCATCCTACTGTTTTACGTGCTCTTAAAAGAATGGGGGAGTTCTTTGCATTTTGCATATCTAATGTATGAACCATTTCCTGGTTGCATCTTCGCCAGTTATTTCCACAATTTACCCTCTAGTCTTAAGTTATTTTGCAGAACTTTAGAAGATTTAATTCTGTGAGGGGCAAAATAGGGATTGAATTCCCAAAACGGAAGTGGGATTGGAAGGAAAAAATTGACAAGGAAAAGGAATAAGGGGCCAGTAGTGGGAGAAAGATGGAAGGCAACATTAGTAAGCTTAGTAATCTCCAGATTGAAAAAGATCTCCAATCTTCATACTTGTTGATTTGAGAATATTCTTGGGATACTAAATTGTCACTAAGAAGGATTCTTGATAGAAGCTGTGAATAACTGGCTGAGAAGTTTCATTGTGTAGGTAACATAGAGCTTCTGCAATCAAAGAGCTATTCAAAATCCTCCCCCCCATTAGAATGTGGAGTATCCCTTTTGTCACTTCTCCTCACTTGGAAACTAAATAACAAAGTATATGAATTTATTAAAGAACTACTAACTACTTGGTTTGTTTCTTACTAGGCAGAATTTCTTTTTAATTTCCTGCCAAATGAAAGTTGTAAACAAATATGAAATAGTATCTTTTAGACTTTTACATAAATCCCATTAGTGGGGCAATGGCCTTATGCCGTGTGATGCTATCCTAATGTCTGCTTACAACATGAAATCCTTCCACTCTTACTTTTATGACTCAGAAATCTTTACTGTTATTGATTTTCCATAAAGAAGGAGCCTTTTGTATAGTTAGTGACTATCTACTGGATGGCTTCACTATTGCTGCTGGGTTAGCCCTTCTATTGATTTTCCATGTGTGAATAGTCTCTCCTTTTACTCTGCCTGTTTTTCTGATTATGTAATTACTATTTTTATCCATCAAAAAATGAGATTTCTATGATTTCACATAGACATTGAAAGATCGGGATGTAAATGATTAAAAAAAACAAGAGGATAAAGTGAAGATAAAAAAAATGCATACATTTGAGGTCAAAATGCAAAAACCAAGAAAAGAATTTTGGATATCTTTTCTCTCTGGTGCAATTGGATTTAACCTATAATATCTGGTATTCATTTTGTCTAGGATCACAAGTACTTTGAGGATGCATTCAAGGTTTACGAGAGGGGTGTGAAGATCTTCAAGTACCCACATGTTAAGGATATATGGGTTACCTATCTTTCCAAATTTGTGAAGAGATATGGGAAGTCAAAGTTGGAACGAGCTAGAGAGTTATTTGAGCATGCTGTTGAACAGGTATGTATATGACAATATGTTTTATTTGTTCAGTCAACAAATATAACATTGGTTTTCTATGATATAAATCTGAAGTGTAAAATGTTCTTTTTTGCTCCAATATGGTAAGTTCATCGATGATGATTTTTGGAATTCAATGATTCACTGTTTTAATTGGATGTTAGGTTCTCAATTGATGTTTAAAATTCTCATGAGTTTTTCCTTGTTTTTCTCCAACTCCCTTAATGAATATGTGGAGATTTTGCCATCACTCTGATATTGGCACATTTGCTTCTCATTAGCAATCGATCTGATATTCATTAGAATTTCTTGGACTTGTGTATGCATTGTACAACAGGAACATCCCCTTTTTTGGGTGCAATTTAGTGTCAGTCAATCAACATCCCCTCTGGCGTAACTTAATATTGTTAGTAAAGAAGAAAATTGGCGGATCTACGATAGCAACAGGTTTAAACTGATGGGAGAAACCATTGGCTGCCTAGATGTTCTGGGAAGTTTAAGAAGTGTCCGGAAATCTATCTTCCTTCAGCCACCGTCTTCAGTTACTTTCCAAATTATTCTTTTGGTCTTTCATCATCCTCTACTTTTTATATGATAGTATTCTACCTGGATAAGGGCGCAAAAGTGGTTAGACAGCTCATTGAATCATTTTATGCATTGTGCTGCGCATCTTGATTTTTTTTCCTTAGGGTTTAGTTTGAGGTCTTGTCATGTCTACCTGTGTGCATTTTATATTTATTTTTGATGCACAATGAATATACACGCAGCTTCACCTATGTTGACTGTAATTTGCTGATATCACATAAATTTGTTGTTTTAGTCTAGAATCCTTTATTGGCCATGTCTTTGGTGATAGTTGCACTTCCAAATTATGGGAGAAATTTTGCTTAATGCTGTTAGCAGAGGCTCTCATTTAATGTCTAACTACTTCTTGTCTGTGTAGTTGCATCTTAAAGCACGTTCCGTAAATTCTGTTTGTCAAATTATGTTTGGATACTCATCTTGTACTGTTTCCATTCCCACCAGACCCCTGCTGATGCTGTGAAGCCATTGTATCTTCAATATGCTAAATTAGAGGAAGACTATGGTCTTGCGAAGCGGGCTATGAGGGTTTATGATCAAGCTACAAAAGCTGTTCCAGCAAATGAGAAATTGAGCATGTACGAGATCTATATAGCTCGTGCAGCTGAGATATTTGGTGTTCCAAGAACACGGGAGATATATGAACAAGCAATTGAGTCTGGGCTTCCAGACAAGGACGTGAAAGTTATGTGCTTAAAGTATGCTGAACTTGAGAAGAGCCTAGGAGAGATTGATCGTGCTCGTGCACTATACAAGCACTCATCACAATTTGCAGACCCTAGATCTGATCCTGATTTCTGGAACAAGTGGCATGAGTTTGAGGTGCAGCATGGTAACGAGGATACCTTCCGCGAGATGCTCCGTGTGAAGAGGAGTGTATCTGCAAGCTACAGCCAGGTAAAAAAATACTCAGTTAATCATTAAGTTAGCCATCTGTGATGTCCTTGAGATCAGTAAATTAAGGAGCTCAATCGTATTCTCACAAAGAATTAAGACCAAAGAGTACTTGCGGCATAGTTTATCCAAAAAAGTATTGAAGTGTACTTTCTCTCAAAAAGTATTAAAGTGTACTTGCGGCATAAAATAAGGCAGAGGAGGGAAATTGTTTTGGTACTTGATGGCTTCTGATAGGAAGGATTGTGTAAGAAGAGTAATAATCTGGTTAGCCATGTTAGTACCAACTTAGTGAGGATAAAATAATTACTTTACAATGTGTATCATCCAACATGGCATATAATTAACTTTGGAAGATGACAACCTAGCTTCTGATTAGACTGGGTCACGGGGAAACCTGCTGTTAGAGCTACTTATGTTTTATGCCAGGAAATTTCTTGAAAATAGGAAGGGCTCATAATGTATTTAGCTTAAGTAACTACCATTTTAACTTCTCTGTGTATGAACTATCATGGACTTGGTATATTATATCAATCAAATCAGTCAACTACACTTAATCTCATACTAGTGGGTTGTAAGAATCCTCTATATACATATTCCGTTATATTCTGGTCCATGCAGTCCAATATTGAAAAACAATTACTTGTCTTTTAAGGCGAATTTAGGGTTCTCTAAATCTCACAATATCCCTTCAGTGATATAAAAGTCTTTAACCCAAACCAAGAGGACTTCTGGCAAATATTAGATCTAATGCAATTTTTCTAACAATTACCAAGCCTTACCCCAACAAGTTGGTATCTCCTATAGTAGTCATTTGTTCATTATGTTCTTTTTTCTGACCTAAATGTACATTTATGAGAGATTTAGGTCTCTTGAGACAACTTCTTTGTGATTTTGGATCCACCTCCTTCTCGTTTAGCACCTTAAATTGTCACATGTCACACTACCAGATCCGTGAATTTGGAGGTCTACGTAAAATATGGCCGATTAGGTGATCACGTTATAATTTATCCTCTTATATCCCTGCTTATGTCCTAGTTTGATTTGATCATTTCTAGTTATTTTCTGGTAAGATCACACATTTTCTTTAACATACGTATTTGTGAAACACCGATAAGTATATATTAGGCTGTTGAGAACCAACCACTCTTACAACATTGCCGCATCTCTCAGAATCGTTCTATAGAACTCCTATGGTGCTCCATTTGAATTATCCTATTTTAGTCCTTTATGCTCAACTTTCATCTATCATTGCATCTTTTTGGGGAAGATTTGAGATATTTGAATTATTGGACCTATCAAAAAGAATATTTGAGTTGTTTGTAGTAGTTACCACAAACCTATCCAATCTCACTTGATATTTGTTCTTTTGCAAGCTAAACTTGAAGTTCCTCTGTTCTGTCTTACTCCACTAACCCTCACTCTCTAGAGTGCTAGCTTCTCTATAGTTCTAGTTTTGTTAACATCCTTGCTAGTTTTTCCAATGATACAATCATATGCAAATAGCATGCTCCATGGAGTTCTCAAATGATCTGCTATCGGTTGATTCATCTAAAAGTAAGGAAATAAGTATGGGTTTAAGGCAGATCTGTGGTGTAGACCCATAATTTAGGGAACTCCACTTGATCTCCTTCCGTTGGTCTCACTTTTTTGACCTTTCCTTCATACACATCCTTTTAATAGTTTTGTATATTCTCACATTTGTGCATTTCTTGAACTTTGTTGATTGACCATACTGACATTCTTCTTATACCTGCAGACACATTTTATCCTACCGGAGTATCTCATGCAAAAGGATCAGATGCAGACCCTTGAGGAAGCAAAGGACGTTTTGAAAAAAGCTGGTGTTGCTGATGATGAGATGGCAGCTCTTGAGAGGCAGTTAGCGCCCCCTGAAAATGATACAAAGAGCAAAGAACAGAGTCGGGTAGTTGGATTTGTTAGTGCAGGAGTAGTTGAGTCAAATGGACAGAAAGTCACTGCAAACAATGAGGATATTGAGCTACCTGAGGAAAGTGATTCTGAAGAGGATGATGATAAGGTTGAAATTGCACTGAAAGAAGTCCCTGATGCAGTG
>JAJOOD010014629.1:0-22987 GCA_029582525.1 Solanum tacnaense | reverse complement strand
AAAGATGTGGCACAAGTGTGGTATGAACAATGGAAGGAGGGGAGACCTATTAGAGAGGGTCCGATAAGTTGGGCTACATTCAAGATGGCTTTTCTTGATAGGTTTTTCTCCTTAGAACTAAGGGAGAGGAAAATGCAAGAATTCATCAACCTCCGTCAAGGGGGTATAAGTGTGAAGGAGTATGGCCTCAAGTTCACTCAATTGTCCAAGCATGCTCCTACTTTGGTGTCGGACTCTAGAGCTACAATGAACAAATTTGTTATGGGGGTATCCGATCTTGTGGTGAATAAATGTAGGTCAGCTATGCTAATCCCAAGCATGGACATTTCTCATCTTATGGTTCATGCCGAACAAATTGAGGAGCAAAAGCTTAAGCAAGTTGGTAGAGAATTGAAGAGGTCAAGGACCAATGATGGAAATTCTTCTAAGGTTAGGTTTGAAATCCAAGATAAGCCAAAGTTCAAAAAGAGGTTTTCCAACCAAGGTCCTCCTAACACTCCAAGGGTCAACAAAGGTAAAATATCTACCCCCAAGCCTCAAGAAGCAAGAGATGGTGGTCCTTATTTTGAGAAGCCTATTTGTATAAAGTGTGGTAGAAAACATGAAGGCAAGTGCCTAGTTTGCACGGGTAATTGCTATGGTTGTGGTAAGAGAGGCCACATGAGGAGGGATTGCCCTATGCTAAAGGCTTAAGGAAGGGAAAATGCTCAAGCACAGGCAAGTGTCCCAAATCCCGATGCTCCTAAGAAGAATCGCTTCTATGCTCTCCAATCCCGAGGTGATCAAGAGAGCTCTCCGAATGTTGTGGCCGGTATGCTACAAGTATTTTCAATTAATGTTTATGCATTGTTGGATCCTGGTGCCAATTTGTCATTTGTAACCCCTTTAGTGGCTATAAAGTTTGATATGCTTCCTGATGTTTTAGATAAACCCTTTTCGGTTTCTACCCCGGTGAGTGATTCCATAGTTGCTAAAAGAGTTTATAAGGGTTGTCCCATATCATTGCCCAATAGAATAACTTTAGTTGATTTGGTGGAACCTGATATGTTAGACTTTGATGTTATATTGGGGATGGATTGGCTTCATGCTTGTTTTGCGTCCATAGATTGTAGGACCCGAATTGTGAAGTTTCAATTTCCTAATGAACCCATTTTAGAATGGAAGGGAGGAAATTTCGTTCCTAGGGGAAGGATCATTTCATGTCTAAAAGCTTGTGAGTTGATTTTTAAGGGTTGTCTCTATCATATTGTGAGGGTCAAGGATCTTGAGTCCGAGATTCCTCCTTTGGAGTCGGTCCCCGTAGTGAAGGATTTTCCAGAAGTCTTTCCCGATGACTTACCCGGAATTCCTCCCGAACGGGAAATAAATTTCGGCATAGATTTATTACCGGATACACAACCCATTTCAATCCCTCCTTACCGGAAGGCCCCAGCGGAGTTGAAGGAATTAAACGCTCAACTCAAAGATTTGTTGGATAAGGGTTTCATCCAACCTAGTATATCTCCTTGGGGTGCACCGGTGTTATTTGTGAAGAAGAAGGATGGATCTCTTCGTATGTGTAATGATTACCGACAATTAAATAAGGTGACCATTAAGAACAAGTATCCACTCCCAAGGATTGATGACTTATTTGATCAACTTCAAGGAGCGAGTTAGTTTTCTAAAATTGATTTGAGGTCGGGTTATCACCAACTTAGGGTGAGAGGTGTTGATATTCCGAAAATAGCCTTACCAACAAGATATGGTCATTTTGAGTTCTGAATGATGTCTTTTGGTCTTACAAATTCCCCGGCGGCTTTAATGGACCTTATGAATCGTGTGTTTAGAAATTTTCTAGACTCATTTGTTATTGTCTTTATTGATGACATATTGATATACTCAAAAAGTGAGGATGATCACATATTGAATATTCTAGAGCATAAGGATTAATATAGCAATCTAGAATTTTGACCCTTCTGAAAGGCGAAAAAGCGGGAGAACCCACTTAGACCCAATAGCGGGCAGCATGAAGCACCCTAAGATAGGGCACGCTCTGCTGCGAAAGCCCTCTCGATACCTTATTGGAGCTTTGTTAATCGATCGAAACTTTAATACAACCTTTTCTGATCCCACTGGAGGGGGAGCCATAGGCTGCAAGCACCAGCTTGCTGGCAGAACGAAAGACTTGTGGCTTTCAGCTCCTTTAGCCCAGGGGACCATTTGAGGATAGTATTGCAAGTCCTCAAAGATCACCAACTCTATGATAAGTTTAGCAAGTGCGAGTTTTGGCTTAGATCGGTTGCTTTCCTTGGTCACATTGTTTTTAGTGAGGGTATAGAAGTTGATCAAAAGAAAACTGATGTGGTCAAAAGTTGGCCTAGACCTTTGAATCCTTCCGACATCCGTAGCTTTTTGGGTTTGGCCGGTTACTACCGGAGGTTTGTTGAGGGATTTTCATCTATTGCATCTCCATTAAAGGCCTTAACTCAAAAGAAGTCAAAGTTCGAATGGTCGGAATCTTATGAAAAGAGCTTCCAATTGTTGAAAGATAAGCTCACCTCCGTTCCGATTTTCACCTTACCGGAGGGCACCGAAGGGTTTGTAGTATATTGTGACGCTTCCCGAGTGGGTTTGGGTTGTGTCCTCATGCAGCATGGTAAGGTTATAGCTTATGCCTCGAGACAACTCAAGGTGTATGAGAAGATTTATCCAACACATGACCTTGAGCTAGCAGCCGTAGTCTTTGCTTTAAAGATTTGGAGACACTATCTCTATGGGGTACATGTGGATGTGTTTATCGACCACAGGAGTCTTCAATATGTTTTTAGCCAAAATAAATTGAATCTTCGACAAAGAAGGTGATTGGAACTCTTAAAAGACTATGATATGAGTGTCCTTTACCACCCCGTAAAAGCAAATGTGGTTGCGGATGCTTTGAGTCGTGTATCTATGGGTAGTGTGTCACATGTGGAAGAAGAGAAAAGGGAGTTAGCTGGTGATGTACATAGGCTAGCCCAGTTGGGTGTCCGACTTGAAGATTCCCCAAAATGAGGTGTCATGGCCCGTCATGATTCTGAGTCATCGGTTGTTGTTGATGTGAAGTCTAAGCAACATCTTGACCCTATTTTGATGGAACTAAAAGAGTTGATTCTCAACAAAGCAATAGAAACTTTCTCTCAAGGAGAAGATGGGGTGCTTAGGCACCAAGGGAGGTTATGTGTGCCGGATGTGGATGGCCTAAAAGAGACAATCTTAGAGGAGGCCCATGGGTCCCGATACTCCATCCATCCGGGAGCCACCAAAATGTATCGTGACTTACGTGATATTTATTGGTGGAACGGATTCAAAAGAGATATAGCAAATTTTGTGGCTATGTGCTCAAATTGCCAACATGTCAAAGCTGAGCACCAAGGACAAGGAGGTCTAACTCAAGATTTTGACACCCCCACTTGGAAGTGGGAAGAGGTCAATATGGACTTCGTGGTAGGTGTACCTCGAACCTGTAGGCAACATGACTCTATTTGGGTCATTGTGGATAGATTGACTAAATCAGCCCATTTCCTTCCCATCAAGGTTTCTTATTCGGTGGAAGATTATGCTAAGTTGTACATTAAGGAGATTGTGAATTTGCATGGGGCCCCGTTGTCGATTATTTCAAATAGAGGTGCCCAATTTACTTCCCATTTTTGGAGGTCTTTCCAAAGTGGGCTTGGTACTCAAGTGAAACTTAGTACCGCATTTCACCCTCAAACGGATGGTCAAGTGGAACGCACCATCCAAACCCTAGAGGACATGTTGAGAGTGGTAGAATGTGTCGATCTCCGGTTGGGTGGTTTGAACTGGGTGAATTTGCTCTTCTTGGTCCCGAGGTAGTCTATGAGGCTACGGAAAAAGTTCGACTTATAAGGGATAGGTTGAAAATGGCTCATAGTCGATAAAAGTTTTATGTCGATAGTAAAAAGAGGGATCTTGAATTTGAAGTAGGTGATTGGGTCTACTTGAAGATCTCACCCATGAAAGGGGTGATGAGGTTTGGTAAGAAGGGGAAGCTTATCCCCCGATATGTTGGGCCTTATGAGATCTTGAAGCGTGTCGGAATGGTCGCTTATAAGTTGAAATTGCCCATCGAATTGGCCCCGGTTCTCCCAGTGCTCCATATTTCTATGTTAAAGAAGTGTATAGGTGACCCGGTGTCCATTCTCCCTCTAGAAGATTTAGGGGTGAATGAGGACCTTTCTTATGAAGAGGTTCTGGTTGAAATCTTAGATCGTCAAGTTAAGAAGTTGAGGAATAAAGAGGTTGCCTCCGTAAAAGTCGTATGGAGAAACCACCTAGTTGAGGGTGCAACATGGGAGGCCGAGGCCGACATGAAGTCCCGCTACCCTCATCTTTTTCCTCCTATTCCTAGCCAAAGTTGAGGTTAGTAGTCTCTCTAAATTAGGTATAAATTGAAAATCATGTGTGTTGATGATTATGACATGATTTCCTTGTATGTGCATATTTTTATGAAAATTCATGCTTAAGTTGTATTTTTAGTTTTCATGAATTTTGTTTCTCATAGTTGAAATTGCACCCATAGATGTTGTGTGATGTTGTCTTCATGAGAGTTTTAATAAGCATACTTGATGTTGTCTTGTTAAAGAAATGTCTTGTTGATTGCTTAATATATATGTTGATGCTCATTGAATATGGAGAAGGTAGTTCCTTCTATACTTATGTGAAGTAAGGAGTTTTGAGCGTAGTGATGTTGCAGATTAAATTCCTATATGATATGATGATATGATGTTGTTGATGTCCTGGTTATTGTGCTGCTAGCTTGAGACACTGTCTCCCTAGAAAGAAGTCCAAGTGCCATTCGGGGACGAATGTTCCTAAGGGGGGGATATTGTAACAGCCCAGAAATTCTATCACTTAAGTTAGAGCCTCACCTTGTGAATTATGACTTAACAATAGCTAAAATGATGTTTCTAAACCTAAATTAATGCAATTGACTTGGTTTGGAAGAGTAAAAGTCTAAAGGTCAAGAAACGACCACGACGTCCGAAAACTAGAGAAGAATGTGTTCTAGTGTGTCCTTAGGTTTTGGGCAGGTTTGAGAGTGTCGTATGATGGTATAACCTTGTAAAAAGGTTTAAATTACGTTAATATATGTTTATAGGATCTAAACGTTGGAATACGACCCCCTGGGGCCACCTTAAGGGGCCATGAGGAGGACCCCAACCTTGGCCAAGCAAGCTGCCAAGGCAGCTTGCAAATTGCACTTGGTGGGAATAGCTCCGCGTCGCGGACTAGCTCCCCCAAGGAGCAAAAAGTTTGTTCGCGATGCGGTCATGTCGCGGACTCTACTGTCTCAAAATTTAATTTCAAATATCTTTAGGGAACAGCTCCACGTCACGGACTTGTTCCGCGACGAAAATGCAGAAATTTAGAAATTGATTTTTACTTCATTAAAGAGTACAACTAAGTGAGGGGTATTTAGGGTACTTTAGGGGACGTGTATATAATGATTTTTAAGTCAATTTACCTCACTTTTATAAATCAAACACAAAACCCCAAAGATCTAAACCTAAAGTTCCTCCTTCTCTCTACTCTCTCTCTCCTAAAGAACTACATTGAAGAAGATTGGAGCTTTAAGAAGAAGACCAACTCTCCAAGGTTTCAATTCGCATTTTCATGGTTAATTTGTCAATAAGGTATGGTTGCTTATCACTCTTGGAATTCCTCTCCCCAAGAGGCCCCTTCAAGATGAATTTTAAAATCTCCAATTTCTAGGTTTCAATCCAAAAACGTGGGTCTTTTTTCTAAAGTGAAATTGATGTTATAAACTGTCTTTGATTGATGTTATATGAACAATTATGGATGAATTTATGTTGTATTGGTGGTTTCTTGAATAATTCCCCATGAGACCCATGTTTCCCCTTCTTTTCCTAATTCTAACCCTAGTTTGTGTTGGTTATTGATTGAAGGCTATGAATTGAATGTGATGTTATGTAATTCATGATTGTATGACGATTCTACCCTAGGTTATGTATAATTTCTACGAAATTAGGGTTGAGTCTTTGAATGAAGCCTTGAAGGCTATGAAGCGAATATGTCAATTTCTTATGTTGATTATGTTATTACTTCAAGAATTACCTTGTATTATGTATTAGTTATGATTTAATTGGTAATTGAAGTATGGATGTCCCAAGAAGGGCAAAAAGGTATGCAGGTTGGTTCTTCTTTGAACTCAAGTATGAAAGGTGAATTACTTAGATTGTAATGATGCTATACCTAATGTGTTGTTGTGGTGTTGATGACCTAGTTTCCTCATCCTTAACCCTCTACACTTGAATTAGCTATGAAGTATGTATGTATGTTATGGTTTGATTTCTATATGATTGAAAGGTAGTTCTCATGATTATAGTGTAATGTAAAGTGAAAGGTTTACTCACTTGCTAAGTATTTCTAAAGTGAAAGGATTGTTACTCACTTATGAACACATATGCGCTATTATGGTAAGATGTCTACATAAAAGTCTAGTAAAGGCTAATGTGAACTTATGTGATGACTAAAGATGATTACAAAAGGAATTAGATGTTTAGCACCGAAAGGGCATGTAAATGAGATGGGGGTTTCACGTTTAGTAAGTCCGGCTCCCCACATGGGTTTCCTCACGTTTAGCAAGTCCGAATTACCCATGGTATGTGTTGTCTCATGAGATGGAAACCCCCACGTTTAGTATGTTAGGGTTTCTAGAGGCAATCTCATTGACCCTTAACTATGTGCCCACATAGGACTCTAGCTTAGTGGATCCACCTAGATAGCTATGTACGAATGGTTACACCTTAGGCAAGTGTTAACCCTCTCTTTTTGGTGTGGGAGTAGAACACTGGATTCCATGTAGCTCTCATGGTCTATGTCGGTTATGCAATATTTCCCTAATGTAAATGTAAATGAAGGTATGAAAGGTGTGAACTCTTACTAGGGCTTTCTTAAGGGTTTCTACATAGTGTAAGGGAGGTTATGGGCCTTCTCTTGCACATAGCACTTGTGGGATCCTAAGAGATGGTTGTAGTAATGTTCTCTTATGATTATGATGATTATGACTTATGTATGTTGAAGCTATGTTATATATGATCATTATGAATATGGTAAGTTATGATGAGATATGATCTTATGAATGCATGCATGAAGTAGGTTGCTTAATGTGATACTTGGCTTTGAATAGGGTTATGGGGTTCTATTCTTTGCATTGCACTAGTATTGCTTGGGTTGTCTACATGTTGGGATGATATTATGTTGGGGTGGACTATGATACTTACTTTGTGTGCATATTGGATTTACTTGGTAAAAAGAATGTTTTGACTAAATGTCCGTTTATGCATCTTTCAATGGTTTTTATGCATAGTAGCCATACTTGGTACGTGTGTTGTACTAACCCATATGTTCTCCCTTTTCCCCAAACATTTAGGTTCGGGCCGTTGAGGATTCAAGCTTACTTCTCAAGACACTTGGAGTTGCTTCCCCAAGTTGGTGAGTCCTCAAGTCTGAGGACAAGACCCTATGATCTAGCTTCTATGTTTAGTTCTTTGCTTATGTTGAAAGACATTGTTGTACTTTCCTATTTCAAGACTTCTTATTGATGTAAGGTCTAAGTCCCATTTTCGATACTTCTATGTTTAGATGGTACATTGTGACGAATTTAGATTCTGTGTTTCATATATGAAGTGAAGTTGAACTTCCAAAGTAAAAGTTTTAAATTTTCCGTGATTTTATTCTATGATGAATGCTAAAGGCTTGTATAAGACCTCTTCGAGGTCGAATACGCCGGTAACGACTAGGGGGTGCTCTCGGGTCGTTACATATATTCACATGTTTACCTTACACACAACAAAGATATTATTCATATCCTTGTAAATAATTTTTAATTTATTTAACATGAAATTCAAGAATCAATAACAACGTTGTGTTATCGGGAATATAGGTCTGGTATAAGAATGTGAAAAGTTATTAGCCAAAAAGTTAATATAAACAAAGATGAAAGATAGAAATATTTAATATAATAACTAACGAAATTCATAATGCTATAACTAAAGAATCTAAAAAGGTGTGAATAACATCTTCAATAATTGGTAATAACTAAGAGAATTTATAATGTCATAATCGAAGAATTAAAGTTCAATAGCTGAATTTGTTATTAATTCTTTGTTTACTTAAATAAAGAGGACTTCTAATAAATTTACTATTTATTTAGATAGCTAATAATATTTTAATTTAGTTTAGGGGAAATATGGTAATCTAAATTTTCACTTTAAAGCTTCCGGTGTGTTGCACTTTTATTCCAAATTATTTAATATAAAATTTATTTTGCAAATGATAAATTTTAAATGATTCACATATTTTCCTATTAGATATGACTTTTTTTTGTTAAAAAAAAAATAAAAAATTAAAACATTTAAAAATAATATATTTTGACGTTAGAAGATCTTATTAACATGATAATACTTTCATGACATATAACACTTTAATGTAAAAACGAATACCTACAAAAATAAATAAATATATATATATATATATATATATATAGGTAAAGATTTTCATATAATAAAATATTTATATCATAAAAAATAGCAATAAATAAATAAAATTAATACACCCTTCAACACAACGTCATTATAAATCATATGAATTTTTCTTCGCTTAAAATACATAAATATTTTTTCTTATAAAAAAAGTAAATAAGTAAAATGAAAGGGAAATGTTTATATAGTAGTAACTATTTTCAAGCAAACTTCCTGACAATCTTAATCACATAAATATCATTGTAAATAAATTCATTGTTATGTCTTGTGCATCAACAAAACAACTCGTGATATTCTTTCACTCATGAGAAGTCAATAATTTAAATATATATATATTTATAAGCATATATATATGCATCACATGAGAAATTTTAAACAAAAATAATTGAATTTAGACTACTTCACATTAGCTTCATATGTTAGAACATTATGTACTTCTGTATATATTAAGAAAAATATATAAAAATGATTATTATATCAACAAAATTTATTTATCTCAAGTACTCGAGGTTCTAGAATATATTCTCTTAGGATACAATAATTTACTTCATAAGAATAACGGTGTAACACCCTGAAAACTAGTAGGCTAAACTAGAGCTTAACGTGAGGGTTAGAGTCATGAATGTAACTCCCCGTACTTAAAATAGAGGATTTTGTGTTAGAACGTCAAGTTACAACCCCTTAAGGACCAACCATGGGCCCTTGACGAGGACCCGTGGAGACTCCACAAAAGCAGTGAACCACGGCATGACCCACGCCCCATAGGTGGGTCCATGACCCATGGGTGAGGAGTCGTGGGTCAGGGTCCCAAAAATCCAAGCCCCAGTCACCCAACCACGGTTCACCAATACAGACCGTGGATCCAACCACGGCCCGTGGTCGTGGTCTCGATGGGTGGTGACCTGGGGGTTGTTTTGAGGATTTAGTTTAGGGGCACTTTGGGGGTTTCTGATTTTAATTAATATTAAGTGGTGTCATTTTACCCTAATTAGAACCACCAATATAAGGATTTTAGACCCCTAAATTAAGTCATCCAACTCATTATTTCTAAAACCCAAATCAATTCCCAAAACTTCATCCTCTCTTAATATTCTCTCTCTAGAACTCCAAGGAAGAAGACGAAGGAAGCTGGAGCTAGGGTTCAAGGAGCAAGGTTTTTTACTCAAATTAATTGGGCATTGTTGATTAAGGTATGGTAGTCCTTCATCCATGGAGTCCCTTCAAAACCCTAATTTCAAACTAGAAATCCTCAAAAGTTAGGGTTTGATTCCAAACTCATGGATTCCTTTCAAAATAATTTATAATTATTGAATTATGTTATATTATCTATAAATTGATGATTTCCTATTGTTTTATGTTGAATTCCCCAAATTTCCCAATTATGATCTTATGATGTGGCTATTGATTGATGAAGGGAGAATGTTATGAAATTATACATGTACTGATTGAATTACTTGAACTATGATTGTATCCATGTCTAATGTAGTGAAGGGAAAGGTATGAGAATTATGTATTATTATGAGATTTATGTATATGCTTTAAGAACACTTTGAGAATGAAGTTTCTATGATTATGATGTAGTTATTGTGTTGTGAAAAGTTATTCTCATATACACACTTATGTATGAATATGGTATGATGTGAAAGGTTTTCTCACAATATGATGATTCTAAGGTTGAAATGCTTTCTCACCTAATTGAATCTAAGGGCTATCCTATGAAAAATGTTGGATTGAGTGTCAAGACATTCTTCCATGAATATGAACTTAAGTCAAGACTTAATATGTACTCCGTGGGAATTAAGGCTCATCACCGAGTGGATATTGTATATGAAATGGAAGCTTTTACCCTAGTTGAGTCCTGCCTTCCAATGGGATCCTTTTACACTAGTTGAGTTCGGGTTCCCAAAGTATTTCTCATGAGATTGAAACCTTATACGCTAGTGAAGTCCGGGTTTCTAGTAGCAATCTCCTTATCCCATAAACTATGTGACCCCATAGGTATTTACCTAGTGGATCCACATAAGCTATAAGTATGGTTTTACCTTAGGCAAGTAGGGCAACACTTTTCGGTGTGGGTAACACCAGATTCCATGTGAAGCTCACATGGTCTATGTCGGTTAAGGCTTATTCCCACAACAACAAATAAGAGCAAGAATATGAATTATGAACTATGGTTACTCAATAAGCTTGGTATATGAGTTCTCAAAGGCTTTTATGATGATTATGACTATGTTTTCTTTGTTGCTGTGACTTATGCTCTTTAAATTCTCAAATCATGTTTAAACTTTGTACTTGCATACTTTCAAACGAAATGTCCCTTTTAGCATGTTTTAAGTATTTTTATGCATGACTATCATACTTAGTGCATTTTTTTACTAATACCTACTTTTCCTATATTTTTCCTAACTGTAGGGTCCGATTCTCAAGGTCATCATCGTTGTGGTTAAAGCTTGGACTTGCTTATTTTCCTAGCTTGTTGGTGAGTCCTCATAATTCGAGGACGGATGTTTTCACATTGTAGTTTCATTCCTTGTATTTCCTTTTGAACAATGATGTATGGGCTATGTCCCTTTTCATTTCAAATATTGTAATAGATGACTATGTTGAGACTTAGAGTCTAGACTTCCACTTTTGTTTGTATGAAAATTTTAGACTTGAAATGCGTTTTTACTCTTATTGTTCTATTGTTTATGTTATGATATGCTAAGGCACTTGTATGGAGTTCTTTGTGGTTCTATACGCCATGTTACATCTATGGGATACCCCTGGGTTGTGACAAACATGGTAATCAGAGCAAAGGTTTAGAATGATTCTAAGATTATGTCTCATAAGCCATGACTAGTAGAGTCTTGTTCATGAGTGTGAAGCGCGCCACATTTATGAATGAGAAGCTACAAGATCCTTAGGAAATTCCACTTCTTTCATTACTCTTAAGTCGTGCCATAGAGTTTAACTCTATAAGGCCTTTCTCCAAATCCTTGCCCTATGTTCTTCAGGATATGAATACTAGAAGGACTAATGCTAGAAGGATGGAGGGTGACAATGTGGAACAAGGAGCTCCTCGAGCTACAATTGATCCTTTGGCCGATAATGTTACTCATGCGGAGATTAGGGCGACTCTACAAGTTTTGGCTCAAGCCGTGACGGCCCAAGCCAATAGAGAGGTGATTGATCCCGTGAACTCTAATGTGAATTCGGCGACTTCAAGAGTGAGGGATTTTGCAAGAATGAACTCCTCGGAATTTTATGGCTCCAAAGTGGAAAAAGATCCTCAAAGGTTTATCGACGAGGTCTATAAAGTAATTACTATTATGGGGGTGAATCCGGAAGAGAAGGCAGAGTTAGCCGCTTACCAATTGAAAGATGTTACTCAAGTGGGGTATGATAAACGGATAGGGGAGAGGCCGGTAGAAGCGGGTCTCGTAGAGTGGGAATTGTTTAAATCGGCATTTCTTGATAAATTCTTTCCTCTAGAGTTGAGGGAACCAAGGGTGCAAGTGTTCATTAACCTTCGTCAAGGAGGTATGAGTGTGAAAGAGTATGCTCTAAAGTTCACCCAACTATCCAAGTATGCTCCAACTATAGTGGCAGATTCGAGGGCTAAGATGAATAAATTAGTGATGGGAGTGTCAGACATGGTAGTAAAACAATGCCGAATGGCAATTCTTGTGCAAGATATGGATATTTCACGTCTCATGGTGTATGCCTAACAAATGGAGGAAGAGAAACTTAAAGAAAAAAATAGAGAGGTGAAAAGAGCTACGACCGGTGATGGGAACTTCTCCAATGCTAAGTCTGATGGACAAGGTCGACCAAGGTTTAAACAAAGGTTTTCCAACCAAGGTTCCTCTAGTTCTCCAAGGGTCAACAAAGATAGGGTGACCAACCCTAAACCTCAAGGAGGTAATTGTAGTGGTTCTTATGTGGCTAGGCCTAATTGTGCAAAGTGTGGAAGAAAGCATGAAAGTAAGTGCCTAGTTGGCACGGATGGTTTCTTTAGTTGTGGAAAGAGTGGTCACAAAATGAGAGATTGTTTGATGCTTAAGGTTCAAGGAAGAAAGGGAAAGCAAGCTCCTCCTAGCGATTCAAACTCCAATGCTCCAAAGCTAAACCAATTCTATGCTCTCCAAAACCCGAGTTGACCAAGATATTTCCCCGGATGTAGTGACCGATATGTTAAAAGTTTTTCTTATTAATGTGTATGCATTATTAGATCCCAGTGCTACTTTATCTTTTGTGACGCCCTATGTGGCAATGAGGTTTGATGTTCCTCCGGAAGTGTTATTAGAACCTTTTTTGTGTCTCTACTCCTGTTGGTAATTCTGTGGTGGCTAGGAGGGACTATAGAAGGTGTCCCATTTCCTTATCTCATAGAGTTACTCTTGTTGATTTGGTAGAGCTTGACATGTTAGACTTTGATTTTATCTTGGAGATGGATTGGTTGCATGCATGTTATGCTTCTATAGATTGTAGAACTTGGGTAGTCAAGTTTCAATTCCCGAATGAGCCTATCCTTAAGTGGAAGGGGGGAAATTCTATGCCTAAGGGTCAGTTCGTCTCATGTTTGAAGTCTAGAAAGATGATATCCAATGGTTGTATTTACCATATTTTTAGGGTGAGGGATGTAGATTTTGAAACCCCTACTCTTGAGTCAGTCCCCGTTATAAATGAGTTTCCGAAAGTGTTCCCAGATGACCTACCCAGTATTCCTCATGAGCAACAAATATACTTCGGTATTAACCTTCTCCCAGATATGCAACCTATCTCAATCCTTCCTTATAGAATGGCTCAGACTGAGTTAAAGGAGTTTAAAGAAGAATTGAAGGATCTTTTGGATAAAGGTTTCATCCGGCCAAGCATCTCTCCTTGGGGTGCTCCGATGTTTTTTGTGAAAAAGAAAGATGGATCCCTTTATATGTGTATTTATTATTGACAATTGAATAAGGTGACCATTAAGAACTTCCAAGGATAGATGATTTGTTTGACCAACTTCAAGGGGCTAGTTATTTCTCTAAGATTGATCTTCGTTCGGGTTATCACCAATTGAGGATGAGAGGGGTTGACATTCCGAAGATGGCATTTAGGACCCGATATGGTCACTATGAGTTTCTAGTAATGTCCTTTGGTTTGACTAATGCTCCGGCAGCGTTCATGGACTTGATGAATAGAGTATTCCAACAATATCTTGACATGTTTGTGATAGTGTTTATCGATGATATTTTGATCTATTCAAGGAGTGAGAATGAGCATGTGAACCATTTGACGATTGTATTGCAAGTTCTTAAGGACCATCAACTTTTCACAAAGTTTAGTAAGTGCGAATTTTGGTTAAGATCTGTGGCTTTCCTTGGTCATATTGTGTCAAGTAGGGTAATTTAAGTGGATCCTAAGAAGACGGATGCGGTGAAGAGTTGGCCAAGACCTCTAACTCCTTCGGAAATTAGAAGCTTTTTGGGTTTGGCCGGTTAATATAGAAAGTTTGTTAAGGGAATTTCTTCCATTAACTCTCCGATGAAGGCTTTGACTCAAAAGAAGGCTAAGTTCATTTGGTCGGAAGCTTGTGAGAAAAGTTTCCAAGAGTTGAAAGATAAACTTACTTCCGCTCCGTTGTTGACCTTACCGGAAGGTACAAATGGTTTTGTGGTGTATTGTGATGCCTCTAGATTTGGGTTGGGATGTGTGCCTATGCAAAATGGTAAGGTGATTGCATTTGCTTCAAGGAAACTTAAAGTCCATGAGAATAATTACCCTTACCATGACCTTGAGTTATCTGCGGTTTTGTTTGCCTTAAAGATTTGGAGGCATTACTTATATGGGGTTCATGTTGATGTATTCACCGATCATAAAAGTTTGCAATATGTGTTTAGTCAAAAAGACTTGAATCTTCGCCAAAGAAGGTGGCTAGAATTATTAAAGGATTATGACATGAGTGTTCTTTACCACCGCAGTAAGGCAAATGTGGTAGCAGATGCTCTTAGTCGGTTGTCTATGGGTAGTGTGGCTCATGTTGATGATGGTAAGAAAGAGTTGGTTCGTGATGTTCATAGGTTGGCCCGGTTAGGTGTTCAACTAGTGGATTCCACCAAAGGTGGTGTCATGGTTCATAATGGGTCCAAATCATCCTTTGTGGTGGATGTAAAGGCTAAGCAAGGCCTTGACCCTATTTTGTAGAATTGAAAGAGGCAGTACTTAAGAAATCCAATGAGGCTTTCTCCCAAAGGGGAGCTGGTGTGCTTAGATACCAAGGACGGTTATGTGGTCCGAATGTGGATGACTTGAGGGAGAAATTTTTATCGAAAGCCCATAGTTCTCGGTATTCTATTCACCCGGGAGACACCAAGATGTACCGTGATTTACGGGAAGTCTATTGCTGGAACGGGATGAAAAAGGACATTGCGGGATTTGTGGCTAGATGTCCAAATTGTCAACAAGTTAAGGTTGAGCATCAAAGGTTGGGACGCTTATCCCAAGATATAGGTATCCCTACTTGGAAGTGGGAAGAGATAAATATGGATTTTATTGTGGGTTTGCCTCACACCCGAAGGCAACATGATTCTATTTGGGTCATTATAGATCGAATGACAAAATTGACTCAATTTATTCGGGTCAAGGTTTCTTTATCGGCGGAAGACTATGCCAATTTATATATAAGAGAAATGGTGAAGTTGCATGGGGTTCCCTTAACCATTATTTCTGATCGGGGTACTCAATTTACTTCACACTTTTGGAAGTCATTCCAAAAAGGTCTTGACACTGAGGTTAATCTTAACACGACTTTTCATCCCCAAACCGATGGGCAAGCGGAGCGTACCATCAAAACATTGGAGGATATGTTAAGGGCATATGTAATTGACTTCAAGGGTAATTGGGATGACCATTTGCCATTGATTGAATTTGCTTACAATAATAGCTACCACTCAAGTATCGGTATGGCCCCCTCTGAAGCCTTGTATGGTAGGAGATGTAGGTCTTCCGTTGGTTAGTTTGAGGTGGGTGAGGTTGCCTTACTAGGCCCCGAACTAGTTTATGACGCCATTGAGAAAGATTGACTCATTAGAGAGAGCTTGACGATGTCCCAAAGTCAACAAAAGTCTTATGCCGATGTGAGGAGAAGGGATCTAGAATTTGAGGTTAATTATTGGGTCTATCTAAAAATCTAACCTATGAAAGGTGTGATGAGGTTTGGCAAGAAGGGAAAACTTAGTCCCCGATATGTGTGCCTATACTAAATTTTGAAACGTATTGGGAAAGTTGCCTATGAGTTAGACTTGCCAAATGAGTTGGCTCCGGTGGATCCGATGTTTCATGTTTCCATGCTCAAGAAGTGTGTTGGAGATCCGACATCCGTTATTCCCTTAGAAGGGTTGGGGGTTGATGAAAGTCTTTCATATGAGGATATTCCGATAGAGATTCTAGAACGGCAAATTAAGAGGTTGAGAAACAAGGAAATAGCCTCCGTGAAGGTTTTGTGGATGAATCATGTAGTTGAGGGTGCTACTTGAGAGGCCGATGCCGTTATGAAGTCCCAATATCCTCATCTTTTCCTTCTACTTCTACCCTAGCTTGAGGTAAATGGTTCCTCTTGAGTTTTCCTTGTTTTGGAAGTCATGTGTGCTATTTGAGTTTTCCATGATTTCCCTATAACTTGCATGTTCTTGAGAAAGAAATTTATATTTAGTAAGAAAATGAGTTTTTATGATTGATTTTCCTCATGTTGTTGTGCATTGAGTAAGAGTTTCCTATATGCTTCATGAGATGACTTGTTGAACATGCTTTAGTTGTGTTTTTTTGAAAATATGTTGCATAAGGGCTCCATGAGATAGTATTGAGTGTGCTTTTAGTTTGGAGAAGGTAGTTCCTCCTATGAATATGAGAAATGTTGAGTTTTCATGCATAATGGGTTGTTAGATGTAGTTCCTACTTCTTTGCGCTGCATTGATTATGTTTGAGATGGAGTTGAAGTTTCCTCCTTTGATTGTGCATTATTTTGATGTTGCCTGCATGATGGGCTGCTAGTCTTGAGTCTTTACATCCGTAAGGTGTCTAGATCGTCATTCGAGGATGACTGTTCCCATGGAGGAGATATTGTAACACTCCAGAAACTAGAGCTTAATGTGAAGGTTAGAGTATGAATGTAACTCCCCGTACTTAAAATAGAGGATTTCGTGTTAGACCGTCAAGTTACAACCCCTCAAGGACCAACCATGGGCCCTTGAGGAGGACCCCTGGAAAATGCCCAAAAGCCGTGAACCACGATAGAACCCACACCCCATAGGTGGGTCCACTCCCCATGGGTAAGGAGTCGTGGGTCAGGGTCCCAAGAAACCAAGCCCAAGTGACCCAAAAATGGTTCACCAGCACAAATCGTGGGTCCAACCACGGCCCGGGGTTGGACCCGTGGGTGGTGACCTAGGGGCTGTTTTGAGGATTTAGTTTAGGGGCTCTTTGGGGTTTTCAGATTTTAATTAATATTAAGTGGTGTCGTTTTAGCCTAATTTGAACCACTTATATAAGGTTTTTTGACCCCTAAATTAAGTCATCCAGCTCATTATTTTTAAAACCCAAATCAATTCCCAAAACTTCATCCTCTCCAAATATTCTCTCTCTAGAACTCCAAGGAAGAAGAAGAAGGAAGTTGGAGCTAGCGTTCAAGGAGCAAGGTTTTTCACTCAAATTCATTGGGCATTGTTGACTAAAGTATGGTAGTCCTTCATCCATAGATAGCCTTCATCCATGGAGTCCCTTTAAAACCCCAATTTCAAACTAGAAATCCCCAAAAGTTAGGGTTTGATTCCAAACTCATGGATTCCTTTCAAAATCGTTTATAATAATTGAATTATATATTATGTATAAATTGATGATTTCCTATGGTTTTACATTAAATTCCCCAAGAATCCATGAATTCCCCAAACTTCCCAATTATGATCTTATGATGTGGGTATTGATTGACGAAGGAAGAATGTTATGAAATTATGCATGTAGTGATTGAGTTACTTGAACTATGATTGTATCCATGTCTAATGTAGTGAATTCTAGATGTGTGATTGAATATGATCTTTGATCCTTGAATGGCAAGGTATGAGAATTATGTATGATTATGAGATTTATGTATATTCTTTAAGAATACTTTGAGAGTGAAATGTCTATGATTATGATGTAGTTGTTGTGTTGTGAAAGGTTATTATCATATACACAATTATGTATGAATATGGTATGATGTGAAAGGTTTATTCACAATATGATCATTCTAAGGTTGAAAGGCTTTCTCACCTAATTGAATCTAAGAGCTATCTTATGAATTATGTTGGATTGAGTGTCAAGACATTCTTCCCTGATTATGAACTGAAGTCAAGACTTAATATGTACTCCATGGGAATTAATGCTTAGCACCGAGTGGATATTGTATATGAGATGGAAGCTTTTACCTTAGTTGAGTCTGGCCTTCCAATAGGATCCTTTTACAGTAGTTGAGTCCGGGTTCCCAAAGTATGTCTCCTGAGATGGAGACCTTATACGCTAGTGGAGTCCGAGTTTGTAGTAGCAATCTCCTTATCCCATAAACTATGTTCCCCCATAGGTATTTAGCTAGTGGATCCACCTAAGCTAAAAGTATGGTTCTACCTTAGACAAGTAGGACAACCCTTTTCGGTGTGGGTAACACCGGATATCATGTTAGGCTGACATGGTCTATGTCGATTAAGGTTTATTCCCACAACACAAATAAGAGCAAGAATATGAATTATGAACTATGGTTACTCAATAGCTTGGTATATGAGTTCTCAAAGGCTTTTATGATGAATATGACTATGTTGGCTTTGTTGCTATTACTTATGCTCTTTAAACTCTCAAATCGTGTTTAAACTTGGTAGTTGCATACTTTCAAATGAAATGTTCCCTTTTAGCATGTTTTAAGTGTTTTTATTCATGGCTATCATACTTACGACATTTTTGTACTAACGCCTACTTTTCTTACATTTTTCCCAAGTGTAGGGTCCGATTCTCAAAGTCATCATCGTTGTGGCTAAAGCTTGGACTTGCTTATTCTCCTAGCTTGTTGGTGAGTCCACATGATTCGAGGACGGATGTTTTCACATTGTAGTTTCATTCCTTGTATTTCAATTTGAACAAAGATGTATGGGCTATGTCCCTTTTCATTTTGAATATTGTAATAGATGGTTATGTTGAGACTTAGAGTATAGACTTCCGCTTTTGTTTTTATGAAAATTTTAGACTTGAAATGAATTTTTACTCTTATTGTTCTATTGTTTATGTTATGATATGCTAAGTGGCTTGTATGGAGTCCTTCGGGGTTCTATACACCATGTTACATCTAGGGGGTACCCCTGGGTCGTGACAGGTGGTACCTAAAATTTCACTGGTGTTCAAAGTCACTCAACGACAATAAATTACACCAATTTTTTAAAAGTGTAAGAAAAAGAAGAGAAGAAGATTAGAAAATTTTTGGAGTTGAAAAATGAGAGGAGGTCCCTTTATTAATAGCCAACAAAGGGTAGTATGAACAAGTACTTATCGTGCCTTTTCTAAAAGTCACAACCCTTCGGAAAAGTGACAATCCTTTGAAAAAGTCACAACTTACCGGAAAAGTAACAATCCCTTGTAAAATTGACAATTTATCTGGAAAGTCACAATCTTTTGGAGAAGTCACAACTCATCAGAAAAGTCACAACCCTTTAAAAAATTCACAACTCATAAAAAAAGTCACAACCCTTCGATAAGTCACAACCTCTCAAGAGAATATATGTTATACAAAAAGATATAGATGGGTGTTTTATGTAGTATTAAAGTAATTTAAATATTTTGTGGTTGAAAAATGAGAGGAGATCCCTCTATTAATAGCCAACAAAGGGTAGTATTGTAACACCCTAGATTTTTTTTTGCTAAGACACGAACCATCCTTCGTTGTGAGTAAGATTTTACCGAGCAATTTCAAATTTGTTAAGTTTTAAGGTCACTAGATGTAGCACCTTGAGTTCCAAGAAGAACTAAAGAGAGATTATTCAAGTCATACCTAAGTTCCTTTAAGTTTTGGGTCAACTTCAAATGACCATAACCTTCAGTACAGGATGAGTTAGGTGATTCATAAGATATTAAATAAAAGGTCTTTTAATTATCTTTCCAACACCATTGAGTTTCCTAAATTTTGAGCTCGTATGAGAGAGATATCCCCGTTTGAAGTTGGGCTGTCCAAATAAGTAAAAGTTACCCAAAAATAGTAAGGGGTATTTTGGTCTTTTCCTTACCTAATTAGATTTAATTCATTTTAGTAAGGTTTAGGGGTCTAATCTGACTAGGTTCAGTTTTATAATCCTAATATATGCCTAAGATTTTAGTTGAGAGTTCAAGAAGAGAAAAGAGGAGAAAAGAGGAAAAGGTCAAGGCGTTCGTTAAGGTTCTCGAGTTTTGTTGTGGATTTTTTCCATGATTTTGATCCCTAAGAGGTATGTAAGCTTCCATAGTGTTGGGTTTGTTCACCCACACGCGAATCATGTTAATTTTAGTGTTAAATTCGTTCTAGAAAGTTGAAGGTTTGATGTTCTTGGATTGTGATCTTGAAATTGGCTTTCGTTTCGTTCTTGAGTTTAGATGAGATTGATGAGTTCTTGAGGAAATCATGTCTATTTTAGTGTTGTGTTTGATTAGATTCTTGTGTACATGTATTGGGTATCTGAATCTAAAGAGAAATTGAGAAAAAGAATCGAATTTAGGCAAATTGGGGTTAGAAAACGAGGAAGAAAAAGTCGGACAGAAAACAAGTACCAGGGCACATCGCAGACTTGTTCCTTCATAGTGAAATTTCCTTTATCATCACGAGATCCTTCATATCATGAACCATAACTCTTGAATTCATAATTCAAATTCAAGAGAGAGTTAATAGTAGAGTTCAAGAAAGTCTTTGAGTTCAATTGTGAATCCTGTGAGATCAACTATTGATTTGAGCTAAGTTTTGAGGAGTAAGTATGAGAATGAGAAGAGTCGTATACATGAGTCCCATATTGTTATGTAGACCCTCGAGTCAAGTCGTTCATGCCTATAATTCCGCATGAACTTCATAATTTGAGCATCTTTGAGAGGAGTAGTATCTTCAAGTTCTAAGTCTTGTGTATTGAGTTCCTAATCCCTTTTGAGATTTTGTTCCTAATCATGGGACTATTACATATTACTCATGGAGTCCTTGAGTTGAATTGTTCATGCCCATAATTCTACATGAACCCTATGAGTTGAACATTCTTGAGATGAGTAGTATCATGAAGTCCTTGAGTTTAGTAGTTCATGCCCATAATTCTGCATGAGCCCTATAAGTCGAGTAGTTTGGAGATGAGAAGTATCTTTGAGCACTTGAGTTGAGTAGTTTATGCCCATAATTCCGCATAAACCCTCTGAGTCGAGCATTCTTGAAACAAGTATTACCATTGAAGTTCTTGAGTTCTGAGTTGTTGAGTCTCGAGTATTGAGTTATCTGTATGGTTATTGAAAACCTTGAATTGAGCCGTTCAAGTCCATAATTCGACATGAACTTTATAGTGAGAAATCTTTAACAAATTCTTCTAAACTTGTTTTAAGACTTGAGCACTTAAGTTGAGAAAGAGTAGAGTCGAGTTCATTTTCTTTAAAATGATATATGGGAATTAAGTATTCCCAAGTGTAAATGTTTTCACATTTAAAAGAAGAGGAAACTGAGATTTCCAAAAGAGTTTTGAGCAGTTTGAGTAACATCTCTTTTTAGAGAAAGATTTTGAGTAATAATCTCAAAACACAGAAAAAGTTATGTTTTTAAATATATGAGCTCAGTATATTTTGAGAGTAGTATTGAGCACCGATATGGGCACGAGTTCAGATAACTCAAGTCTCCATAAACCATGTACCCAACGTGGGTAGAAAGGGTCATACTTTTTAGATGATTCCTTAATGCTTTTAAGCATAGATTAGTGGATCCACTTAGTTCAGAGGTTCTATACCCCGACAAGGTATATGATAGTTCTGGCAGCATGGGCGAGACGTTGTATCATCACATAGCTCATAGTGATGGTTGTCGGTTAGAGAAACTACCACAGAGTTATATTGTATTTTTATATACAAACTGAGTTATTATTATATTCTTCAATACATTGAGTTTCTATCTAGTGTTTTAAAAGTTTTCCATATATCGCATCTTTTATTGTTGTTTTATCTTGAGTTAAGTATCTTGAGTTGAATATCTTGAGTTGAGTACCTTTGAGTTGAGTATCATGTCTTTGAGTTGAGTATGTAATCTTTGAGTTGAGTATCTAATCCTTGATTTGAGTCTCTTATTCTTGAGTTGAGCTTAGTTGAGTGAGTTGAGAAGAGGTAAGCATGTTTCCTTTTATCAAGTTCAAGCTTATGTTTATGCTTTAGAACTCCCCTTACATGCTCGTACATTCCATGTACTGAGACATTTGGCCTTCATGATGCAGATACAGGTATTCAGGATCAACAACAGGCGTTTTGTTGATACCACTTGCAGTTCTAGTTAGTTATGGTGAGCCTCCTTGCTTCTAGAGAATTTCATTTACTTTTCAATTTCGTCAGGATGTCGTGGGTCTTGTCCCGACTTACAAATTTTTCATTTAGAGGCTTCATAGATAGACAATAGAGTTTGAGAAGTCAGTTTCATTTATTTTGTTAAGGGTCTGTTTGGAAAGCCACTTGGTAATTGGAATTGGTGCAATTACTACGGTAGTAATTACACATGTCCTATTTGGATGCCACGGTGTAATTACACATGTTCTGTTTGGATGCACAATTGCAATCATAAAATTATAATAAATTTTAAAAATAAAAATTAATTATTTAAAATTTATACTAGACAAATAAGAAATTTTATAAATGACATTAAATTAAATATTTAAGATATATATTCTTTTTTGAAAATATATTAATTAATAAACATATTTTCTGTAACTAATATTATGAAAAAATAATTAATTTATATTTTTTCAAATTAGTATATTTCAATTGAATTGATCGTAACAACTAAAAGTATGAAGTTTCTACGAACATCGTGAAATGCATGTTTGATAAAAAGAATACTCCCTCCGTCCCATTTTATGTGGCACCATTTCCTTTTTGGTCAGTCCCAAAAAGAATGTCACATTTCCTTATATGGTAAGTTTATAAAGGTACAATTCCTCTTTTATCCTTGTTGGTCCCACTTAATCTTAAATTAATACTTCAATACAGTTATGAGGAGAGAGAAAAAAGAGTCTACTTTTTAAAGGGCAATTTGGTAAACATTTCAAAGTCTTCATTTATTTCTTAAACTCCGTGCCCGGTCAAATGTTGCCACATAAAATGGGATGGAGGGAGTAATATATAAATAAAATGTCATAAATTATTAAATGTTTGACAAAAATATAATCTATCAAGTCTAATTAAAAAATGACGTGCAATGTAAATTCAATATT